>JABWIB010005418.1:3317-15143 GCA_016617825.1 Platyplectrum ornatum
TAAATCTGTTTTTAACAAGCAGGGTTGTTAGCTGTGGATCTGAATTACCCTGGTAATTAACCCTGTTCACAGTGCTGAATTACCCTGGTAATTCACAAACTACCCTGGTAATTCACAAACTACCCTGGTAATTCACAAACTACCCTGGTAATTCACAAACTACCCTGGTAATTCACAAACTACCCTGGTCAACACCGTTCACACTGAACCAGGGTAGTGAGTAGTAATTTTAGTGCTGTTCACACTGAGCACACTACCTGGGTAGTTCAGTCAAGCCTTCTGCGTGAACAGGGTAATTGGGGCTGATCCAGATCTGCACATCCACCTGGAAGAAGTAATCATGTGAATGCACAGGGAAAACCTGATCTGCGTATGCTTAGATCGGCTACATATGCAATCAGATGGACACACTGGTGCCCACCCATCTGCCTGCTGCTACAGCACATATTAAACAAGAAAAGACTGCAGTCGCACAAAACTCTGGATCAGCCCCTTAGGACTATCTCTCCCCCTGCAGTGTCTGATTAGACAATCGGCAGCACAACTTCTGTAGTAAGACTCCGGGCCAGTTCCATACAGTAGGATTCAGAGCACATAAGTTCCAGACATACAAAGGGAAGGGTCAGGGTTGTGCGTTGAGGTTATAAAATGTATTGTGTCAATGGGCCACATTCTAATCATTAGGCACTAATGACTTTCTCGAGTGGGCAAAACCATGTTGAATTGCAGGGAGGGTAAATGTCATTAGTTGCAACATTAGAGTTGAGAGATGATGTTTCCAGCCCAAGTCTAATAACAGTGTAACAGTAACAGTGATATTTTCACAACCATCCCTAATTTAAGCCGGTTCACCTGTATAACTGTTATTTATAACCTGTTCTCTCTGGAGTTACTGAAAACACCATGGACTTAACACTACTAAGCAACAAGTGTTACATAACATACATCCTGCTAACAAATGCTAAGACTCCTGACACCAATGATGCATCTAATGATGTGTAAACAATTAAATGTTTTACAGCAATAAAGTGGCGATATAAGTAGCATAGAAACACTCATATGAGATAGATTCAATTTAAAAATAAGGGAAGAAAGGCCCTGAGTGACAGGTTCCCCGTCCATCCCCGTCCATCCAGCAGGCATCAACAACCAGGGAAAAGCTGGGCACCTCTCCGGTGGAGAGAGGTAAGTATAGGGCTTTTCATTTTAATTTTTTTACTTTTTTTTCCTTACTCTCTTTAACTTTTTTATTTGTGTTTTATCGCCGTTTCCTTTTTTTGTATCATGGCCATACTACGCAAGTTTTAGCCCAATTCCACAAAAATTGTGGATTTGGCCTTAAATCCTTCAAGTGGATGGCCTGCTTAACTCATACCCCTTTTCCACTGACAAAAAAAACCCTGGTTTATGCATATAGACCCAGTTTTATTTCAGTGGAAAATTGGTCTTTTTTTGACCTGGGAAAAATACAGGGTAAAAACCCAGGTGTGAACCTGGGTTTTTGGTGGAAAAGAGGTATCAGAGAACTGATTGCAAGTAAACATCATCAGCAAATATCTGAAAGGGAGTGTCGTTTTCTCTACAATTAGTCACACTTGTTCCTTAAAAAAGACTTCACCAAATACTTTAATATTTACTACTTAATATTTAGGAAAAGTCAGAGACAATTAAAATATTATCAACCATGGTGATAGAGCATGTGCTAAAAATTCAACAATATACTTGTTAAAAACTTAAACAGGTTTTAAGTTACCTGTTAATAAATAGGAGTACTCCTTCTTTTATGAGAATAAAAACGTTTGCAACAAACATACCCCCCAACCATGGCCGGACTGGCCATCTGGCAGTTCAGGCAAATGCCAGATGGGCCACTGGAGTGAAGGGCTGCTACCAAGTGCTGCTGGAGAGCTTCAGCCATCCACCAATCAGACAATCAGTTGACTGATTGGTCAGTTTGGGGGATAGCTCTAGGTGGGCCTGTGTGCAATAAATGTCAGGTCTGATTTTTAGTCCCTGTCCGGCCCTGCTTCCAACTGAGTCGCTTTTGGGGATCTGTCCCGCTCTCTCCGTGGCGAATGTTTATATATATATATATATATATATATATATATATATATATATATAGTGAATGGTTAATATAAGTATTTGAAAAACATAAAACACATCTCTATTAGTACAGAGTGTGTGTCATTAGTAGTAAGATTAAGGTTAAGGGTATATTTACTGTGTTATTCATAGGTATAGATAACTAAGTAAATGTAGCCACTGTTTTATGACTATGTTGTTTTTTTGCAATGTTTTATTATTTAGGTCATAAACGTGAAAGACATGATACAATAAAGTATATATTCTGTGATTTGATGATATTATTAATGTGATGTTAAGCATTATTATTGTCATTTTTTTATTTAGTATTTGTACGCAAGGAGAAGTGAAAAGTTCAAAATAATTCTTAGGTACAAGCAAGTGATCAAATAAACAGTACATTCGTGTGATCCGAATATGACCTCTGGATCAGGTCTCCTCTTAGAAACCACTGAAAGGTACTTGGGGTTGTCAACCTCATTTATCTCCCATTGGTTCTTGGATACCATTCTACTGTTTTCCACTACAGCATAATCTGCAATATTGTCTTAGGACACTTTATACCGTTTCTAAATTACCAACATGGCGCTGGATTTATCTCCATGCTAATATGCTTTCCCGCCATGCTGTCAGTAACTACAAAGAGCTGCAGTTCCAGCAGTAACAGCTAGGTGGCGTATCAATTCAGAAGATAACCATTGTCACTGGCAGGACGACATGTGTGCTGTTACACATTACTGCAGCCTTATCACACATTTTCTGAGATCTACATGTGATGGAGCCAGTCATACACACCCCGACATGGCGCTGTTATAGAAATGTTACAGATTACTTCCATCTCTAAGTAATTTATCAATCTCAGCATGTAAGGGAGTCTGGAAGGTAAGCAAAGAGAAGACAAGGACAACACATCTAGCCCCATAGACAGACTCTTATATTGGGGTCTGTGCATCCTTTATAGATTACATGACCAGAGATGTCATACAAGGCTGACACTACAGACCAATGCTTCTATCGCTTAAACATGGAGCCGGATGCCGGAGGAGATGCGAACTGGTGCCAAAGAAATTTAGAGGACGCATTTCACAACTGTATTCATGTTGCCAACAGGTTTAAATGTTTCCCTTTAGCAGCGTATGCCTCCTTTCACTGGGTATAATCTGGCAAACGTGCACATAAGTACAGGGTTGGAGGCTCGAACCCAATACTGCGGTGGCTGTTTCGTGCAAGAATTCAATGCTCATATACAGTAAGACTCTGCTCAAGCAACTGAACCCGACTGGATTCCAGCAAAACTATTTCCACAGGACATGTCGTAGCCCAGGTTGCTGCTGTCGCCTGCCCATGCTCAGAACGCATTTCACATTAATGTTTTAGCATTTAATATTGTAACACGAAGAGTAGGGAAATGCTTCTTATGCACTGTGTGTTTTATTACTTTGAAGCTAATTTTCTTTATGACAATACATTGAGTACATTTGCATTGTCAATGAATGACAGTGATCTACCCTGCTCTTATGTTTGAATAGGTGAAGAAATGGAAAATATCTGAATTGCGATTGTTTGTATTGTGTACATATGCTATTATAAGCTCTTGTACTGACCTTGGGATCTAAGGTTCCAGTTGAATGCACCTTTGTGTCTTGCATAGACAGCCCATTGTAGGCGTTTAGGAGTACAGCACGCAGGATGATTACGTTCCGGTTTGGTTCAGACACTATGGGATAAATGTACTAATCTGTGGTAAAGTGGAGATCAGCTTCTAGCTGACATTCTCTACACATAATAGGAAAATGAGAGTTAGAATCTGGTTGCTATGGACAACGTCTACACTGCCCCCCTTCCCCAAGCAGACAATGCTGGTTCATCAATTGTCTTCTGGCCCTCAGTGGATTCTCTGTGCCTCTCAGTTCCATAGGACATTGTCTGGACTCTTCTTGTGTGGAGAGGTCGGGGGAGGTAATGATAGACCCTGCAAGAATATCTTAAGAGGCGGCTGATGACGTGTGACAGGAGTGCAGAAGGTGGACGGAAGAGTTGACCATCCCCGCAATTTATCATGCTTCACGCGTCCTTAACAACCTGTTGCATTTTGAACAGTTGAATGTTTGAGTTCCTTTTATGTTTTTCTGTTAGCTTTAGATGCCGTTAAGACTACGTTTGGTTGTGTATATGGGAGGTTAACGCCATTAGCTCCATACCCTGGTACTTGTTCTTTTCATATAAAGATATTTGAGAGTTGGTAAAAGCAGCGCTAGGTAACAAAAGTTCAGCTGTTAAAACAAGAAGTTCAGCTGTTAAAACAAGGGCCTCTATTTATAAATACTGCAAATAGGTGATATGGTTTATCAAAAACTGCCACTCTCACCAGATCGTTTATTTATAAACAACTATCGTTTCCACCGCCGATGCTACACCTATTTAAAAACATGTGGGAGCAGAGACTTTAGGGTATTTTTACTAAGCGGTGAGTTTGCAGTGAGATTGAAAAGTGGGGAATCAGATTCGAGATCACATTCTCCAGTGTGTAAAATGAAACTGAGAGCTTGAATCTGATTGGTTGTCATGGCCAACATCACCACTTTCCAATCTCACTGCAATCATACCGCTTTGTAAATATACCCATTTGTCTCCGCTCCCTTCGGAAATACACCATGGTTCAGGGTAGTTAAACATTTTTATAACCATTGGTGCTCCAGCGGGCACGTCTGCTTTCTAGTAGATCTTTAGGCATGCACAAAGGACGAAGATGCGTCAATATGATATCAACGTGAAGAAGACATCAGCTGGTTTCGGGCGACCTCGCGGAGCTTAAGCGAGCCTGAACCAGCATCGGTCACTGGTCTTTATAAATAGAGACCAAGATCTTCTGGAAATCTTGGTATGGACAAAAAAAAATAATTGATATAAGTAACAGCGGTATGGGTATTTTTCAGATAATAAAAAGTAAATAAAAATAAAGACAGAACATAGAACAGATTTATGAAAGATCAGATACTTTACTGGAAAAAAAAATGTATAAAGTATGTACATAAACAAATAAAAAAAAATATCATGTTGTCAAACCTTGGTTGAATATAGTAGAGGTGCTTGGTTCCTAAGTGTGTCTTGGTGTCGGGTGTCCTGTCGCTTGTCTACCTCGATAGGCAGCGCCGGGAGATCCTAGAGCCGTGAGGTCAAGATGGAAAGCCTCTCTGCGGTGTAGCGCTATAGTGAAAACTTTGGTGACTTTCTCCGGAAATTGGAACCTGTATGGTTATTAGAAGTATAATTGCTGGTAACTGTAGATGCTGATATTGCAATAGAGAATCAAATAGCGCAGGGGCCCGACCGCAAGTGCGACCTCTGCAACCACTGTAGCTAACTGCACTGGGTAATCAGAGGAACGATTCCCATTCATAGTTCAATAGAGAGCCACCTTGTGGTTGAGTATGTTATTGCAGCATAATATTACAGCAAATGTTTCTGGGATTGTTCGCAGGCAATCAACAATACAGTGTGTACAGGGACATTGTGCAGTCGGAGATACGCACTAGCTGTTCTGCAGGACACAAAATACAGGAGCTCTCAAAGTTAAAAGTTGACAAATTCATGGGCCAAGATGGGATACATCCTAGAATACTAAAAGAACTTAGAGGGGTGCCGGCACAACCATTAACTAAACTATTTAACCAGTCGCTAGCAACAGCAGAGATTCCAGAAGACTGCATAAAAATGTTAGTAGGGAGGAGGCTGCCAACTACCGACCAGTAAGTCTAACATCAGTAATAGGGAAATTAATAGAAACCTTATAAAACACATGGCATAGAATACTGTGTTCAGTTCTGGAGGCCATATCTCCAGAAGGACATAAATACATTAGAGAAAGTGCAAAGAAGAGCCACCAAAATGGTACATGGTATGACCAACAAAAACTATCCAGAAAGACTAGAGCAACTAAATATGTACAACTTGGAGCAGAGAAGGGAGAGGTGTGACATGATAGCAGCTTTCAAATATATAGGGGGAGGACATGTGTATAAACTGGAGGGTGGTAGGTTCACTGGATTACTCAAATAATGACTTCACTGAAAGGGTAGTTGATAAATGGAATAGCCTCAAATCAGAAGTGGTGGAGGATAATACTACAGAATAGTGTAAGCAGCTTGGGATAAATAGAAGAATATTCTGAGTCGCAAACATAATAGAGAATAAAATGATATCAGTATAGTTTTAAATACATAATGGGGCAGACTGGATGGGCCATGTGGCTCTTATCTGCCGCCACTTTCTATGTTTTTATATCTCTTCGTTATTCTGGTCACTGGTAAATGGAACTTAGGCCACTTAGGGTTCTAAACCCAACTTATGCACTATACACAGAGCCTTGTAAAGGACGGGGTTGCATGGAATGAGCTCAATAAGACAGGTACCCAGCACAGTCCACACTGTAAAATAGAATGTCAGATGGAATCTACTTGTTATGGACAAGTAAATCTAGTTCTATGAGTGTAAATGGTCTGTTGTAATTAAATCTCAATATGGTCCTGTGTTATTTATTAGCAACATGGAGCTAACAGTAATCAAAAGTCTAATTGATTGACATAAGAGTCTAAAGTCGCAGAAGTGAACAATGGTGGCAGATAAGAAGTCATAGATATTAACAGTATGAAAGATTAATATTATTCCAGTTCTGGACTTTCCAGCATACACAATGAAAAGACACTAGAAATCACTAGTATCACTGCTATGACTCATTAATGTATCTGGTTATAAAAGAAAGACATTTATTACACTCATAAATCATAAAATACTCATTGTGACTCATCATAGAAACAATGCCAAACCCTGATGATTAAAAAGATATATATTTACATAAAACCAATGGCAAAACCATGATCAGAACATACACAATAAAATGACTTGAAACGTCCCTTTCTTTTCACAAACAATGGACCAGATCCAGACTTCAGTATTGAGAGTTGAGAGATAATGTTTCCAGCCCAAGTCTAATATCAGTGTAACAGTAACGCTGGTCTGTTTATCTGTGACACTGACATAAATTTTACCCCCCTGCAATTCAATATTTAACAGTTTTGCCCACTCGCTCGTGAGTCGCTTGTTCCGTAGCACCCAGATTGTGACCAGCGTTACTGTTACACTGTTATTAGACTTAGGTTGGAAACATCATCTCTCACCTGTAATACTGATTGCAACTAATAAAATGTAAGTCCCCTGGAATGTAACCACCGGCCTGAAGGCACATCTCAGAGACTTGGATAACAGGGTATGTATAAATAATCTGTAAATCAAGGGTCTCCTAGAGGATATGTCAGCATCTGGGCTAATTGATTTCCACACTAAAATATTTAACCAACTTCATGACTGAGACCCCAATAACATCATTGTTTTTATCGCGCTAGACTACTGCACAAAACTACTGCGCTAAGTTTATCTCCTATATAATCCACTGGTGACGGATGGATATATCACAGAGGAGGGACATCAAACAACTCTTGGCATCCCAAAGCTTCAGCTTAACTTCATTGTTCTTGTTCTTACGCACGAAGGTCCTGTTTGGTGGTCAAAATTTCCAAGCACTCGGGGATGGCCTCTAGGCTGTTTACATTGCTCTCTACAAACAGGAATAAAACTTACCTGATAGTTGGTCTGCTAAGTCCCAGCATTGTTATACTGCACATGCGCCAGGACAACGGGGAACATCATTGTCTGCGGTAATCCCATAGACCTTCACGGGATCTCGCCAGTCAAGTTTTCGTAAATCTTGTGGTCGGTGAAGCCAGGCTTGCAGCGAGGAGCCTAGCTACTGTCATTAATGACTGCAGGATTAACCTTAGTAAATGGAGCCCTTAGATTCCAAGTAAATACTAAAGAATATCAACTAGATTCTGATTGGTTGCTCTGGGCAACATTTCCAGTTTTTTCATTCTCACTGTAAATAGGCCATTGTCTTACTGCTTGGCACAAGGAGTGATAGCACTAAGATGTCAATTACAGCTGAACAGCAAAAACGCTGACACAATACAATGTGGATAAAGCACTTTACCAACCAAGTTAAAGTTCTGATGAGCTGCATATACACTTATACGGTTTACCAGCAGCTTTGTGATATTCATCTTTTTTTACCATGTTTTCATTCCATGAAAATAAGAAGCTTAAAAATATCCAATAAGATGATCATATTTATATGCGTTTTCCCACTACTCAGCAGCATAGTTGGACCATACACACTGGTAGGATGTTGAACAGGACTAAGGGTAGAAATCAGTGTCCAGTGTGTACCTAGCATTACATCTGCCACTATTGCTTCACAGCAGCTTCAGCTTGACATACTTGCCTGCTACAGCATATCATTAGCACGCTGTGACTCTGTGTATGAGGTTTCTGGGGAGTAGTGGTGATGCGGGTCAGCCCGGAACCACCACAGATAGTGGTTTGACCAACACCTCCACTGCGACTACCCCCCCCAGCAGCATTATACAAAGTGATATACTGAAGCAGGCGAGACGTGGTTCTGTGTCTCAAGCTACCATGGTCCCATTTACTAAGCGGTGAGATTGCAGTGAGATTGGAAAGTGGGGATGTTGCCCAAAGCAACCAATCAGATGCAAGCTCTCTTCATTTTACACAATGGAGAATGTGAACTCGATTCTGATTGGTTGCTATGGGCAACATCCCCACTTTCCAATCTCACCGCTTAGTAAATTTAGGCCAATGTCTAAAATAGCAGTTTTCAGGCTTTTGCATCAAAATTATACTTGCTGAAGACAAACCCTCAGTGGAACACACCGGGTGACGGTAGTACAAGAGTTCTGCCCAGTTCGATTGTACATTGCTTAGTGCCATAAGGGTCAGCCTACATACGTCTTGATGGACCATGAAAGCCACCAATGTCTTGGGCCTTTTTCTTTGCAAACCAAACACACTGAACATAAACAGATTCTGCAGAGTCTCCATTACAAAGAAAACTATGTTTATTGCTAAGTTTATTACAAACGGTGGTAATAATATCCTCTTTCTAACAAATCCAGTGGATATCCAGTGCAAAGTACAACTCGGACAATCATGTACAGTAAGGAGTCCTTGCTGAAACCGGGGTAAAGTGCCAAAAAAACAAATCAAAGGCGTAGGTGGAGTCGTTCCTATTCAGCCTTTATCAAGAAAGATAACCTGTGGATTTCACAAATATTCTTTGTGGCGTACAGTGCCGTGTAGTCTGCCGTTCCCCATGAGGAGATCATTAGGGTGAAATTCAATTTGGACAACCTAAAAGAAAATGCAGATATAAATAAATATCGATTTCATGTACAATAAACATTTCTTAATCTAGTCTCAAATCACTGGATCAATGGAAAGTTACACCTGGGTAATACCATGATGAGTGTCAGGGGGTGAGAGTTACACCTGGGTAATACCATGATGAGTGTCAGGGGGGTGAGAGTTACACCTGGGTAATACCATGATGAGTGTCAGGGGTTGAGAGTTACACCTGGGTAATACCATGATGAGTGTCAGGGGTGAGAGTTACACCTGGGGGTGTAGGGGGGTGACAGTAATGTCAGTGTGTGCATGCAGGGAGAATACTTTATTGTTGCATGTTGTACACAGATACTGACCAGCGTCACTGTTACACTGTTATTAGAAACATCACCCCTAGAGTTAACCATACACCAGAGCAAATATGGGTCCATTTATAAAGTTTGGGCCAGTACTTGATGTAGTAATTGGATATGAAAGATGTTTAATAATTTTCCCAAAAATTCTAGGATTCCATTACTGTACATCATCTTCCATTACACCCATATGTAACCATGACCTTTCTTTCAACTTCAATTGTGATGCCTCCAACTCTGATCTGTCTCTGACGTAAAGAGCATATTAAAAAACACAACATGCATATCAAGGCAGAAAGTGAGGGTGTACAGACTTCTGACACTGATTTAATAATAATACATTTCCATTCACTTCTATTATTTTCTATCTTTCCATTCTACATGCACATACACCTACATACCACCGCTTCTGCATTTCCTGCTTAGACCACTTATACATATAAAGTAGAACCAATATAGTGGTTGGACAATGAATTAGGAATTTATTAACTTTTTTGTCATTTTAAAAGCTGGTATTAATGATGTATATTGTTTATAAAAGAAAAAATATGTATATGTAAAAATATGTAAAACAAAAATATGTAATATAAAACTTAATGTATTCTTATCACAAAATGTAAATGTACGTTTTGAGACTCACCATAATGCCATATTCACAGATTACTATACTGTATAGAATATTCAACACTATTTGTTATAACCAGTGAAGGGTAAAATGGTCTTCACATCACCAGGTGAAGTTAGCTCTTCCACCACTAGGTGGCAGTGTGACACCAGCTCTCGCACTATCATCTGACATAACATTAATTTGCTGTTTGGAATAATCTGTTTCGTCTTTTTTGTTGTGTAACCTGTTAAAGTCCTGAGAGATTTGTATAATAACCCAGGTTTTATTGTTATAATTATTTATGTTAGGTCTAATTGTGTGGAATGTGGGAGAGATCTCACTGCCATGTAAGCATGCGTTTTCCCGCAGTCTGGGCATCCCACTTTAGCTTGATATATTATACAAATTATATTAAAACAATGATGAGCAAGGACCCATGATTGCAGGTACACAAAATATTTTTCCAACTAACCATTTTTTATGTCTGATGTCATTTGTATGGTATTTTTATAGTCATACATGCCAACTCATAAGGAATATCCAGGGGATTTGCCAAATTCAAGTTCTGCTGAATACTCCTGGGCTTCTGGGCATATTGACCATGTGAACGCCTGGTGTTATTTAAATTGGATGGTAAGGGTTGGCTAAGCTCTTACACATAATTCTCATTCTCGCCCTGACCCCATTTTAAGTGGGATGGGTGCATAAACGTTAAGACAAGAGCCTGGGTTTGTAAGAGCAGTTGTGTGATCGTGTCCTTTAACCTGTGAGGTTGTAACAGCCTGGTTGGGCAGGGCATGTGGGAGATCAGTGCTATGGTAAAAACTGCTATGGGAGAACTTGCTCAGAGGGATGCAGGAATAGTATGAAATAATATGTTTAGGAAACAGAAATGTATCGTGTGTATGGATAATAGTAATGGCTGTATGGAGCGATGATCTGAGGATTGTACCTTAATTACAAATGATGAGACAGTACTGATCCTTATGACTCTTCCTCCTCTTCTTCCTCTTCCTCTTCCCCTTCCTCTTCTTCTCCTTCTTGCTCATCATCTGCCTCTCCTGCCTCCTGGTAATGGAAAGACACCAGATATTTTGTATTCAGTCATCCTACAAACACATCACATAGGACAACCACTGGAGTCACTCATGTCACATTCTCATTGGATGAGCCTGTACCACTCCGTCTACCGGCCGCTTCAGGTATAACACCTGGATGAAGGCTCACATTACCTTATTAATAACCCAGTTCCCAAATCTCTTGGGCTATTTGCCATGGTATCACTCAAACTAAACGTTTGTGGTTGTACTTTACCTCCTCTGCAGGTGCTTCACTTTCTTCCTGCAAAAGCAACAAAACCAGAAAATAATTCATGAATAAAACTTATATTGTCATAAATGAAGTTGAATAAATTGTACTTCCCCAACTCAGTGTCCTCCATCCTCCTATACCTCACTTACTGCTTATTATCTCCTCTCTCCTGTAATATCTACCAGCTTTATTCTATGTCCCTGATTCCTT
>JABWIB010005418.1:16193-26804 GCA_016617825.1 Platyplectrum ornatum
CTACTACTACTGCACCTTCTCCCTCATCTGCTGCTACATCTCAGACACAGCATACTGGCTCCATCCTCCAATACACAGACGCTGTTTGGCTGCTATGGACAGTGTATTTACTTTACTGTTAGTAAATGGCCTCCTAGGTGTATAAATGGCATCATACCTGTTTCTCCTCAGCTGTTCCTTCCTCCTGGTTTTCCTCTGTCTTCTTGTCCTCGGTCACAGGAGAAGCATCACTGCTCTATGAGAGGGAAATATACTGTATATAAGTCAGTGTATAGAAGTGAATTCTTGGATTTGTTAGGGGAAACGTAAGGTCAATGTGTAAACATTATAATACCGGTTAATCTCTTGTTATTAATCAGTGGTTGATAACCACTCCTTTCCCTGTGTCCATCTTTCAGGATGGCCGTCGTCCTTCATTACACACCATAGAACAGTGATACAAATCTCATTATCAGGTCCTGATATTCACAGCATTGTTATTCTGGGGGTGCAGGGCAAAACGAGGACCCCCGAGAGCATATTTTTTTCCCACAAGCATTTCCTCGATTTTGTATGAGCCAATACACTGAAACCAATGAGAGGAGAGTAAAGCATTGTGGGAAAAAGACAAGATGGCAGAAGCTGTGTGATGCTCTAGGGAACATACTGCATGGAATCCATTGGTCTAGAAATTTATGTTGCTGTTACTTTGACACCCACCCATCTAAACATTGCTGCAGACCAAGTAACCTCTCTAGAACTTGGTGTTACATTGTTGGACTTGTAATGCCCTGTCTGGCCCCTAGGGGCAATCTTGGACATTGATGTGCCCTTCGATCATGGACATTATCTGTTCCTCTGTTCCTTGTTATTTATTAATTAGCCAACAGGACAGGTTAGTAATATATCACTACACTGTCCAGGCTGCTGGTCATTATTTTCTACCCCATGTTGGCTCGCTCCTCTCTTGTTACATTGCTCATGGTATTGTACCCATGCAATTTGTTTTTCTATACTTATATCTGGATTATGCTGTTCCATGTCCATTGGTTGTTGTTTACCATTGTATGTAGTGTATTCTGTTATCTAGGCCGGTGGTTCCCAAACTTTCTTATTTGAGGTACCTTAGGGTGTCCATAATTTTTCTAAGCACAACTAAGACAAAATAATTTCCCATTTTGGAGTTTTGAGTCAAAATAGTGTACTATAGGCACACAGTTTGGGAACCACTGGTCTAGGCTTTGCGTCGTATATACTCCCATTCTCCACCATTTTTTGTATTTGGTTCCTGTTATCTGTGTTGCTGTACTATTTCACTTCCATATCTGAAGCTGTATTTCCACACTTGCCGGGTGACTATTCCCAGTATCAGAGGCCCTAGTAAAGACCAGGCGCCAGTTAGACTGCACGTCTTGGAAGTAGCCTTGTAACACCTGACCATGCTGCAAACATTGCTGAAGAATAGTTTGAGGGACATGACACAAGTTCAAGGTATTGGCTGGTCCGATCTCAGTTAGATCCGAGCCATCTGCTAACGTCTGAGTCTTAAATAGGAAACCTTCAGAGGTCTTGTGGAGTCCATGACTTGATGGGCCAGAGCACAGGGTATAACCTGCACAATATTAGGCCGGTGGTTGTAATGTAGTGACTGGTAAGCGAGCCTGGAGTACAGTCGAGCGGGTGGAAGCAGGGAATAGATTTGCCTGGAATAAAACAAGCAGGTATCCCAGTCTCCCAGAGTAATGAGGAGACACAATCTGCTGGGTCTGACACTTCTAAGGATCATTATAGGCATCCAGCTGTTCATTACACCAGACAGATCATTAGCACATGGGACCCGACTGTGAAAACAGATCTGCAAGTTACAGGTTTAATCCTGAAGGCTGCACCCACACCTAAAACACAGCACGACTTCCAGCCATGAGAGACACATATTTATAGACAGACGAGTCCATGTCGTTATATTATTACTATTATTATTATCACTAACATGATAAGGCGCTACAGTACAAAACAGAACAAGGGGTACAAAGTGGCAACAGAAAGCCGCATCCTGACTCCCTCTAATTTAGTTTTCGGTAGACCGAATGCTGAATTTAATCAATTCAGAATTTGGAGACCTATTCCCATGCCTATGTGGGGGAGACCAATACCCACACCCATACAGGAGGCCACGCATCCATACAGGTGGCCACTCTTCCTATATGAAGGGGACTCCACAAGTGAAACCCTGGCTTAACTTTTCCACACAGCTTTTTCTTAAAGTTTGCTGTGCATGTAAGTAAGGGCTAAGCCTAACCTTATTGTACACATTGCATACCTCCCCCTACCCAATGTTCCCTTACCCCTGTACCCCAGACATCACAATGTCTGTCCAGGCACAGGGAGCTCACTTAGGCACCTTTACTGGGCCCAAGACAGTGGGCCCGACTGTCTCCCCTGATGGCGGCCCTGCTCGGGACAAAATAGATAGTTCCCATAGCACACAAAGAGACCCTACCTCTCAATTTCCTATTACCTAAAGTGGAATTTGATTTGGTTTGTATTGGCAACTCCTTCTTTCCTTTCCTGAAGTTTAGTGCAAGCCTAATATAGCCTTGGATTTGTCAGAAAAGTTTTAGGTTTTGGGTCTAAATTTAATATTTTATTTCCATTAAAATCCCCCACCGCATGCTTTGAAGCAAAAGTAGACCCTCCAACATATCCCATTCCACCACGTATATAATGCTCCATTCCTGAGCTTCCAACAATTAGTTGCTATTATAACCACCTGTGTAAAACACATTAGTTTCTATGGTAACCAACTGCGTATAAGACACCCAGTTACTATGGTAGACACCTATTTTGACAATTTTAAAAGTTAGTAGAAGTTCTCTGAGTATTATGTACCTGGTGGAATAGATCATGTTGGGCCTGTAGGTATAGCTGCCAGTTTTGACTCTTTGCCCCCTGCGGCCCGATGGCCCAGGATATGCCCCAGTAAGTTTAGTCGTTAGATCAATTAACACAAGGCTTTGATGAGCTATTTGTTATTATAAAGCTTGGGTATAACCTTGAAGATCCACACACACACACATGTATCTCTTTTATATCAGACAAATAAAATCATTCACTTATTATTAGTATTATGTTTTTATTTGCTTTAATGTGAACATGGGTCAGTAGTAGTAGTGTTACACATCTAATATTTGTTTTCAGTGATGAGCGATTGGTAACTCATTATATATATATTATTTACACGTGTCTACCACCGTTTGTTATGTCAGCATATCAGATGCTGTTATCTTAAACCCTTGTATGACACATCTGTGAGATGAATGACACATCCATTAGTTCAGGTATAGATGTCTTCCATTGTCGTACATTATATTTTCGGTTGGACCTGAATTTTTTTCCCGGATGAAGTTCTCAGCCTCCCATAGGTTATATTGTATTTGTTGAAATATTGTGATATGGTGATCAGGACATTTACTGCCAATGAAGTTCTTGTATATGATCACTGCACTAAAACACTTGATTACCATCCAAAGGTAACCATTACTGAACTAGGGGACTATGGTGGGACTAGTGGACTCCCTCCGAGGTGGGACTTAACTTCTGTACAGTTAAATGGCGGAAACATACACTGGTTGTTAATCTGAGACTTTTGTCCTGGATATATTTAAGGTAATATTTCATTGTATAGCACTATTATTTCTTACGTCACTCTTTATGTTGTTATATCCAGTGAATTTTCTTTCTGGTTTACCAATCGCTCTCTTGTGGGTGTTTCTGAGTCCCTCTGATCATTTATATATTTAGACGTGCATATGCCGAAAACTATGTTATCTTGTTTATACTTTTGTTAACAATTAACAACTATAATACTCATTACCAAGTTATCTTATTAACTGTTAATAAGTAGGGGTTAGGAAATAGAGAAGAGTTATACTCATGTATTACATGGCTTTCTTCTTCTGGGACTTCTCCATTTTGGAGGTCAGATGATATTTCCTCTCCCTGTGTCAAATAAAGTCAACATATGTGAAGTGCAAGCAGCAACCAAGTGTATATATATCACTATTCATCTTAGTGACCCTGAAAACTACAGATTCCACACTAATATTGGTTGTTTTCAATTATCTTTACTTCACCCCCTTCCCACCCCCACTCCTTGGGGTATTAGGGGGATCATATCCACACAGTATTTTAGTGTGGTGTAATTGCTCCAGGCATTTCAGGGTTATTCTGGAGCATACATAATATATGTGTATATATACATATATATTTATTTTATTTATTTATTTTTCCAATAGATTACACAATTACCATTACACAAAAACAATTATGGTATTTTTGCGAAATTTGTTTTCTAATCCTGAAAGCGTTGTCTCCAATCCAATCGCATTCATTACTAATACTCAAAATGCATACTTACCTATCGTTCTTGAATATCCGGGAATTTTGGGTACTGATGCCGGACTCCATATGTGGGCCAGTGCATGAAAGGACTGAGCAAATATTCTATATTCATGTGTAATACATGAGTGGGTGTATATCAGTAAGCTGGACATCAACAAAAGTGTAGCCTTAATCTCATTGTGATGCCAATATGACGCTTTAGTGCTGGCATAGGAAGCCTTGTCACTCCAGGTACAACTCCCATCATGCCTTTCTGGTTCAGATGTTGTTGATGAATACTGGGAGTTGTAGATTTACAATATCTGGAGTGTCGAAGTTTATCTTTACCTGATTTACTGATACTTTGACTTCCCACCATAACCACTGCATTAGAGATTACCTTTATACCATTGAATACAGGTGATAGGGTGTCTCAGTTATTTGCTGAATTTAGAAATAATAAATAAATGGCAGTATCGGATGCTAGAGGACATACAGCCAGCACGTCACATGACGATAACATTTAACATTATTTCGGGCCTGCAATTTCATCCAGTAAAATCCAAAAGTCGAGTAATGGAACCAAAGGGGAAAAGCCACATAAACGATTGTCTCACACCGTCTGGCAGCACTAGAGGGCGCTATACTCACACGGAGACAAGGTATAAAAAAGAGACGTCATAAAAGGCACACAAGTGTCACACCATCACAACGACACAATGCAGAGCGCACTTACACACTCCTATTCATCTGAACAAACTTTGGCAACGGAAAATGTCCTTTTTAACTCTTAATTTATTGTAAAGGAAGCAATTTAAAGGCCTTTTAAAACATAAATCTTGTTTTTGTCTAGAAATTCTGATATGAGGAGGGGTCCATCCAAAATACTCACAGGGAACACCCAGAAGTAAGAGGGTAAAAGCCGAGTCCATAAGCCGTTAAATGAACATAGTGATAATAAGCACTCGGCAGATACAAGCAACACATACATAAAGCCAGAACTCTTAAACAATGGCCCCGAGTTGTTGTAAGCAATGAGAGATTTGTGTCATTGGGTAAAGGAGATCGCTAGTGAGGGGTAAAGGAAGAAATACAAGTAAATCAGATTGAGGGGGCACAAAGTGGTGGGTCATTAACCAATCAGGGGAGATAGATTTCAGTGGTTTACAGGTGTTCGTAATACGTCATTGAGAGGACTGGTGGTAGGTCGATGGGCACCCTAGGTAAGACCCCCCAACCATACAAGCTCCCTGCTGCCCCCTCGGTCCGGTTCACATAGGAGAGGGGCCGCGCCATTCTATAGAGGAGACGAATTATTTACATGCCGGATTATACTATCACCAGTCATATAAATGGAGGAGGTGCTTTTGCCGCCCCCCTGGGCCTGGCACTCTAGGTGATCGCATAAGAAGGAAGCTTGTGGAATACATATATTGTGATTAGAACCACATGCCATGAAACAAACCAGGACGCAGTAAATTACCTTTGGGCTTGGAGGTGACGCCAGACCCAGAAACACGTAGATTTCATTTCCTTCTTTCGCGTCAAAGAAAGACTCAAAGTCCTGAAAAGAAAACGTCTGTCATTAACCCTGGTCTGCTAATATCAGATTATTATATAATACTGATGATCATAGCAGGCTTTATCCAGACACCAGAGTGAATACGTACAATGTACAATCCCGTTCAGAGATCGTCCAAAACGCTTCCTTAAGTCCTACAACAAGAACAGTCAACCTGCAGCACGCCAGATGTTATCAAACTACCATCCCATCATGCTTTGCCAGGACTCTGGAATGCTGTTGTGTTTGGCGCAAGCTGGGAGTTGTAGTTTCTGGAAAACATCTGAGCCTAAATTTACTAAACATGGGGATGTTGCCCATAGCAACCAATCAGATTAGAGCACACATTCTCCTGTATGTAAAATGAAACTGAGAGCTTGAATCTGATTGGTTCTTATGGGCAACATCCCCACTTTTCAGTCTCCCTGCAATCTCACCGCTTAGTGCCTATGACTTCCCTGATATAAGTGTATCCATGGATACAGAGACTGGCAGTGCCACCATCTTTATGAGCTTGTCCAGGTTCTGAGCATGCTCTGTGTTAATTATTGCTGTGCATCCGCCTGAAAAACACATGGGCCTAAAATTAATTGACCAGGGAGATTGAAAGTGGGGATGTTGCCCATAGCAACCAATCAGATTCAAGCACACATTCTCCTGTATGTAAAATGAAACTGAGAGCTTGAATCTGATTGGTTGCTATGGGCAACATCTCCACTTTTCTACCTGCAATCTCACTGCTTAGTAAATTTAGGCCATGGAGGCGCAACTCTGGATCAGGCCCTATAGACTATAGACACACCCTCCAACATGACCCATTCCACCAGGTACATAATACTCCGCTCCTGGGCTTTCAGCTGTCACTCACCTGGTTATAACGAACTAACTGATGTCTGAGTAATGTAACAATGGTGGTTNCCATAGTAACTGATTGCTGGAAGTTCCAGAACAGAGTATTTTGTACCTGGTGGAATGAGTCATGTTGGAGGGTCTGTATAGAGTGTTGTCTGAACTTCTGTCTGCATCAGGGAAAGTTTATTATATTTTTTCCAGATGACCGTTGTTTATTTTTATTAACATAATCAGGTTATTTTAAAGTTATTTTGCTATAAAAAAAAAATCCCAAACATCTAAACTTTGTGCCAGAGGGATTTGTTTTTGTAATAATTCTTTGATGTCTTTGAGGGAAAACTACTCACCCACTTTCTATGTCTTGTTATCCATACTGAACTACCAGCAGGGGTGACCACCATGTAATCTACCAGCAGTTTTCCAGCCCTTCTTGTGTGGTCATTAATTAAGCTGGACACACATTACATGAGCCCAATTCCACAAGAATTGGGACCAGCTATTAATTATTATTATTAACGTTTATTTATAAGGCGCCACATAATTTCCGCAGAGCTGTACATACATACAAACAATTGAAAAAAGCAGCTATAAACCGCCACTTAAATGCTAGGGTGCGACATCAATAATGTTCCGAATTACGGATTGATATTGAGCTCCAGCATTTAACTCTTCATGAATGTATTGTGTTCTGCAGTGCTGGGCGCAGTGTGGGACATCAGCCCCGGAAAGGTGGAGGAAGTTCAATTATGATTGATCCAGATCCTGGGTATGTATCGGGTATGTATTGGATATGTACTGGGTATGCATTGGGTATATACTGGGTATGTACTGGGAATGTACTGGGTATGTACTGGGTATGTATCGGGTATGTATTGGATATGTGCTGGGTGTGCGCTGGGTATGTACTGGGTATGTACTGGGTATGTACTGGGAATGTACTGGGAATGTACTGGGAATATACTGGGCATGTACTGGGAATGTACTGGGAATGTATTGGATATGTACTGGGAATGTACTGGGTATGTATTGTATATGTAGTGGGTATGTACTGGGCATGTACTGGGTATGTACTGGGAATGTACTGGGAATGTACTGGGTATGTGCTGGGTATGTGCTGGGTATGTGCTGGGTATGTATTGTATATGTAGTGGGTATGTAGTGGGTATGTACTGGGTATGTATTAGCTATGTACTGGGAATGTACTGGGTATGTGCTGGATATATGCTGGGTATGTGCTGTATATGTTCTGGGTATGTACTGGGTATGTATTGGGTGTGTACAGGGTATGTGCTGGGTATGTGCTGCGTATGTGCTGGGTTTGTATTGGGTAAGTACTGGGTATGTGCTGGGTATGTATTGGGTATGTATTGGGTATGTATTGTATATGTGCTGGATATGTACTGGGTATGTGCTGGGTATGTGCTGGGTATGTATTGGGTAAGTACTGGGTATGTACTGGGTATGTATTGGGTATGTACTGGGTATGTATTGGGTTTGTATTGTATATGTGCTGGATATGTACTGGGTATGTGCTGGGTATGTGCTGGGTATGTGCTGGGTATGTATTGGGTAAGTACTGGGTATGTGCTGGGTATGTACTGGGTATGNACTGGGTATGCACTGGGTATGCACTGGGTAAGTACTGGGTAGGTACTGGGTATGTATTGGGTATGTATTGTATATGTGCTGGATATGTACTGGGTATGTATTGGGTATGAACTGGGTATGTGCTGTGTATGTATTGGGTATGTATTGGGTATGTGCTGGATATGTACTGGGTATGTATTGGGTATATACCAGGCTCCTGTACAGGCTTCAGCAGAGTGAAGAGACCGTTTTGGTTGACACTTACTAGAACGATGATGTTTTCTCATGGGATTTAGTGCCCTATTTGTCTGCACCGTTTATCAGCACCAAAATACACTAGAACAATATCGTTCTAGTGTGTGCCCAGCTTTAATGACATGTTTTTAAATATAATAAAAGGTGTAAGTTCAACCCTGGATCAGGCACTTACATAACTACTTACCCCACAATACTGCTCCTCATTAAAGATCTGGGGAGGGAGAGGGATCCCGTTCTTTGGCTTCTTCTCCCCGGGAACGTTGTCTCTCATCCATTGCCGGTTGTCATCATTACACGCAATATCTTTTTCTTCAAAGTCAATTCTATTTGCCTCCAAAAAGCCAACGACTTCTTGCTGCTTCTTTTTGATCTGGTTAGAAAATAATATAATATAACATTAATAACATATTCAGATCATGAAATGATATATAAGTTCTAGTTTTTACATGGTAATTTTTAGACTCACAAGACTTTGGGTACTCACAACTTATTCACGAGTGGGTAAAACCATGATGAATTGCAGGGGGGGGGGGTAAAATGAATGTCAGTGTGTGCATGCAGGGAGAATANCAAAAAAATATGGCAATCAAATGTGCGTACAGTAAAGTGTTGTTACTGCCTGTGACAAGAATGGGACAGGCTGCCTCGAACAGTCATTCATGAAACTTGGATTTCACAAGTGTAAAATAGTGACGTCAGGCTGAATTCGAGGCGCGATTTCACAAAATCAAGGGTCCGAAGGCATAAATCGACGCGAATTCAGGGCGAATTCGCGCCCAGAAATCGGACCAAATCGTGTTCGATTTTAATCGACCGTCCAAATTCGATCCTTCGTGAATACGAGAATTCGCCCACCCGTTCAAATTCAAAATCGAAGCGATTTGCTCCGATTTCTATTCGCCCTCTAAATTCGACCCTTAGTAAATACCCCCCATAGTCAGGTAATGTCCTATGGACAATTATCTGCCTCATTAAGTCATTAAGTTTAAAAAAAAGTAAAAAAAAAATACAAAATAATAAAATTTATCATTTTAATAATTAAACTGTTTCTGTGTTTTGTTTTGTTTTTTTTAACTATATATATTTTTTCATTCATGAAAGCCGGCAGAGACTGGGCAGTAGTTGAGCAGTGACTGCCGACTGTGAGTATATATTTGCAGAGGCTCCGGATACAGTATCCGGAGCCTCTGTGGTTTAAACTATAGCGCAGGGATGCGGGGCATACGGCCTGCCCCTCTCCCTGCGCTTTTGCACAGCTCTGAATTTTGTGGACCATTGAAAAAAACATTGAATCTGGTCCAATAGTCTCTGATGTATATGAAGACAACCGGTTTATTTAAAAACTAATAAAATCATAAATTGCTGCCTGTACTGGGAATGCTCCTGTCACAATATTATATATATATATATATATATATATATATATATATATATATATATATTATAATTCATGTCTCTCCTCTCATGTTCTCTGAGCTGTGCCTTTGTGAGATTTCCTCATGTATACTCCTTGTATTCCTATCTCTGCCATCTCTGGATAATAGTATATACAATAGATCTCTCCTGCCTACCCCATGGATTGTAGCTATACTGCTCCAATCCCACCCTGGGACCCAACCTTGCTGTGTTATCACAGAAACATAGAAAGTGACGGCAGATAAGAGCCGTGATCCATCCAAGCTGCACAGTTTTGTATTTTAAACTATACTGACATCATTATTCTCAATTTTGTTTGAGATTTTGTATACTCTTATATTTATCCCAGACATGCTTAAACTGTTCTTTTTTAGCCTTTACCACTTCTGATCGGAGGCTATGCCTCTTATCAACTACCCTTTCAGTGAAATCATTCTTTCCTTTGAACCTACCACCCTCACCTTATACCACCCTCCAGTGTATACACATGTCCTCACCTTATACCCCCCTCCAGTGTATACACATGCCCTCACCTTATACCCCCCTCCAGTGTATACACATGTCCTCACCTTATACCC
>JABWIB010005419.1:23085-35444 GCA_016617825.1 Platyplectrum ornatum
AAGTTATTACCACATAAAGTGACACATGTCAGATGTGTAAAATAGGGCTGTGTCATGAAGGACCAAATAGGCTGTGTCTTAAAGGGGTTAACATAACCCTGAGGATTCTGAAAAGGCTATTTTAGGCTTACCGCTCNCAGTCAGCTCAATTTGCTAATACCCTTTGGTTAGATAAAGGGTTTAAATGTTTTTGGCAGTTCCCAGCCTGTCAAGCAGCTCATCTACTTTTGGCATAAGTTATGCATAAATCATAAGCGAAGTGCATGCGCACTATATGAGCACAAAGGGCTAGATTCAGCTTTTCACTCTCATGACTTACACTCATAAATTACACTCTCATGGGTAAAACCATGTTAAATTGCAGGGGAGGTAAAATGAATGTTAGTGTTTGCATGCAAGGAGAATGATTTATTTTTGCATTTTGCACACAGATACTGACCAGCGTTACTGTTACACTGTTATTAGACTTGTGCTAGGAAACATTAAGCTGTCACTTGTTATGCTGATTGTAACTAATTAAATTGACCCCCCCTGCAATTCAACATGGTTTTGCCCATGAGAGTGTAACTCATGAGTGTAAGTCATGAGAGTGAAAAGCTGAATCTGGCCCAAAGTGTACATAGCAATTTACCCAACTATGAAAGAAGAGAAAGGGACTCCAGTGGCAGTTCAAATTTAGGATTCTATTAGCCAGGAATGCAGTTCCCAAAGTGTCAGAAATCTACATAGACACGTCAGGATTAATCCAAAAAGCAACCTAACATTACAGACTACAACAGGCCAATTTATACAGTTGAGTTAAAAAGAAGTGATGCATCGATCTCCTGTCCTCTTCATTGGTTGTTGTCAAGTGGCCTCTATACTTGATGTTGATTTGTGTGGTTCCTCACTCTTTGTTTTCCTGATGCGTATACGCAGATTGGTTTTCTGTGCAAATCATACCGCCACATTCTAATTACTGGGCATGCGCTATTTAATATATATCTACCTTCATAAATCATCAACAATACAATACAATACATTACAAAATCAAATACATATTATTAACTAGCACATCCTAAGCTACATTTTGATTATAAATATATGTTATGACATTGTGCGGCATAGTTACAGTCTTTGAGAATTCTGGAAATAGTATAAGTTATTATGAAAATAATATTTGCATGTTGCTCTTATTATATGCGATCTATGGTCTGATTTTTAGCGATTTCTAATACTGCTTTTGTACATAACTGTGACTTGTTAGATGCGATTAGCACTATGCGATAATCGCACTAAACTGGAAACCAAAAGATGAGATATCGTACAATGTGGTATTCGCATGCAACCTATTACTTGGGCGGTGTGATATTCAGGGATGAAATTTCGAATGCTTTTTGTTATTTGTATGATGCAATAGTGCACACTTCCAAAATGGCATGCAGATGACTGTAGCTACACAGAGAGCAGTTAACTTAATTATTTTATTACATTGCCTAAGTAGAACTGGACTTTGACAAGTACCTGAGGGCCAATACCACAAGTTCATCTGGTACATCTACTGCCTTTATGAGTATTGGGCTGTGCTATTTCATAATTAACTCTATCCACTTTATGAACCACTGTGCCACTTAGCCAGCAATTTACTACCTTGTGTGGGCAGCAACCATAATACCTTGTCCCTAAGAGCAAATACCTGGGTGCGGGCATTTCGGTTATATAACCACTGTTGGGCATGATGAGAATTTAATAAGTTTTCTCTTGCCAGCTGACCAATCAAATCCTGATGGGTATGCATCTCAACCACATACTGTAAGATATTCTCACCCTCTAATGGTTGTCATTCCCAAGACTCTTTAATCAGGTCAATAATTCCTCTTGGTTTCCTCCCATAAAGAAGTTTAAAGGGTGAAATCCCAGTGGAAGTTTGTGGAACTTCCCTAACAGTTAACAACAAATACGGCAGAAGTTTAACCCAATGCTTTTCTTTGGAGCAGGATTTGGCTGCTATGGGGCTGTCCTTTGGCAAACTAGCCTACAGCCACCTCTGCATGAACCCCTGGCCAATAGAACTGAGACAACACCTGTTTACTGAAAGGGACGGGACCACTAATTCTTAAATTAATAATTCTGTAATTTTACAGAACAAAATATAATTTTACAGAACAAAGCAAGGGTACCTGAGAATCTGTCCTCTGTATACAGACACATCCCATCCATAATCACAACATTCTCAAAAGCTTTAGCCAAAGCAGGATCATCCCATACGGCCGCTCAGAGATGCAAGAGGGGAGCAAGAGATAGAGACAACACCTCCTCATTAATATTATTTATTTCCACATTATCACTGAAGTTAGGCAGTTTAAACATGATACTTTGGTCTGGCTGTTCAGGGATACCCCTATTTTCACCTATGGCATTCATTTTATGTAATTTTATGCTCTTAATTTACATAAGTCTTAATCCAGTCCTATAATTCTAGTGCAAATATATATGCAAAATAGTGAACAATGAATATATTAGAGTGTTGTATGCAATTGATTTATCTCCTATATATATATATTTTAGATTATACAAAAACAAATCTAAAGACAAAAGACCTGCACTATTTTTAATGTGTATCTATTACTGTATTTAACTTTTTTTTTAGAAGATTTTATTCACAATAATATAGTTATATTAACTTTGAGGAACTAGTCCAGTGCTGTGCATTTCCTTGTTATGGTTTGTAGTTGTGGAAACTTAAAATATGGTGCTGTAGTCATGGCTGCCGTCAATAATAGAGGGACTGCTGAAATTGGTAAGGCCCATCCCCATGTCCAACACTTGTCCAGGCACTGGGAATTAACTTAGACACCATTACTGGCGTCTACGTGAGTTCTGGCATGGGAAATACAGATAGAAAGCTTCCACATGAAAGCTTTCTATCTGTATTATATCTACACATCAAAGTTATGGTGCCGGTCCCTCACTCTGTGTGGGCCACCGCTCTGTCTGGGCCTGGGATAGTAGGATAGTCGGCTATCCTCCCCTGATGGCAGCCCTGGCTGTAGTACAACCCAAAGCCTCTGTGACTACAGCTCTGTTTGTCTTTTTCACTACATTCCATCTAGCATTGCATGTCTTATTGGAAATCCCATCCGTATTCCATCTCTATAATGCATACGCAAAATCTCTACATCATCTTCTGAGACTCAGAGGCTGATACTGTGTGTCTGTCTGTTTCTCAGGCAGATGTGCAACAAAAATTATCACTGCTAATTCAAATGTTGGGGGCACACGCAGAAAACAGGCGCACTGCAGCCCATCCGTCTACTTGCAAATACGACTGCTATGCACTCTATTTTATACAGAAAAAATGAGATTTTCGCATGAAAACAGTAGCAGTAACTGTGCATCCGCCATAAGCTTTTACCTTTTCTCAGGGATGGGTTAATTTTATAAGTTTAATAAAAAAAAGAAAACAATTTAATTGCTTGAATAAATATTATATATTTTCCANTTTTTTTATGTTATACTCCGTTCACACTGACACCAAAAAACCTGTGTAATTCCTGGGCTGCCCAGGGTTTTCATGACAATGTGAATGGTGTCTGTTACAAATCCCAGGTCTGTAAAACTAGGGTTATTCCCATGTCCGACTCAGCGGCAACCTGGGTCGGACCTGGATTTTTAATGGAAAATAATAAAAATATCCATTGCACTTCTCTAATTAGTTTAGCATTAAAAACTTTTTTATATTAATATGCAAAAATTTTATTCAACACTAAAGAAAACAAAGACATATAAAAAAGGGATTATGTAATCAAACCCAGCATGTCAGAAACTTCACACAAAGCAAAGCAGCAACACATCAATCTTACATTTTTATTCTGTTTTCTTGGACATCACAAGCAAATAACTGTGTTAGGTAATTCCAGGAGGTTTGGATCTGATAAAATAAGATATTTTTCAGCAAAAGTATAAAAATATGAATGTGAGAGAATATTAAGGCATTGAAACCAGGACTCGAAGTGGGGGAAATACAGGGGTATGCCATATGCTCTCACTGATATAATGGAACTACTATAAATTTCCATTCACTTTCATTATTATCTATGTTTTTATACCCCCACTTCTAAAATTACACTTTGACTCCTGATTGAAATAATGGGGCATATTTATATTAAGGAGCAACACAGCAAAAATATTAAACTGCATGGGAAGGCAAATGGAAAAAATACCATTTACACCCTTCATGAGGCAACATAGTTTGATCATGTGCAGATTTGGTTCTATTTTTTGTCGCTTCTAACTGCGACATCCTGCTGCATATGGAAAGAGCTTTAATTTGTTTTTATTATTCATCTTTCATGAATAATTACATATTCATTATTTTTGCTGCATATTTGTTATTGCGATAAAAAAAATGTTAAATAGGATATTACAGAAATGATATGGCACTTGTCTATTAGTGGAAAATCAAACAACACTGGAACAATGTGTTTACAACTCCAGTATACCTAGCTGAAATCTACAGAGACTGCATTTTTGTATTACCTCTTGAAGTCAGTAACACGAAGCATTTGTTCTTAATCATGATGGCTGCTGCAAAAAGAACTGGAAATATTCTGGGATTTTTGGCAGTCCCAGAGGCTCTTTTTAAGTCCCAACACAATTATTTTGAAAAGTGATGTTTGTTGTATCTTTCTAGGTTTTTGTGTCAGCTTGTAGCCTTTGTGGTCTTACAGGCACTGAAATCTATGCTGGAGGAAGAAAGGATTCGGGCTCTCCAGAGAGCTCAGTCTCTGCACCCATAGCAACCATGCTTGAAAAGCAGCAGCCTCCAGTACATCCGTCAGTATATCTGACACCATAACCAAACATAACCTAACTAATGATGGATGAATAGACAGGCAGGTGTCAACTTTATGTTACCTCCCTTGATCAGANAGGCTAAGAAACTGTGACAAGCCAAAGCTAATGCTAACAATTATTAAGTAATTTAAACAGAATATATGCAGCTCTGCTATTGCTTCAAGCTATGAAAAAATTATTGGTGTGTAGAAAAGATTTTTTTTTATATGCACTGTGCAGCGCTATACAATGTTATACTATCTGTAAAGTCTAAGATTAATATCTTAGGTTTTTCTATAGGGATATAACGGAAATAATATCTCTTATTTATGAAAATATATAATTTTTAATTTATATAATATTTAGTGTGTGTATGTATTTATTTACAAACATGTAAAGTGAATTTTAAATCCATTTTTAGTTTTATATTTTTACCTATGAAATTCATTGTAAGATTAAAACAATATATGCAGTCATTCTACATATTGTATTGTTCCATGTACAAGTAAAACTATTTGTGTCTTGTACACTTGCAAAAGAGCAACCACACAGATTTTTTTTATTGCATATGATCAATGGCAGCAAATAAAATAAATCAATAAAAAAAACTAGCTGGGGAGGGTGGTTATAATTTTGTCTGCGAATCCCCTACTTATTTCCCTATATTTGCATTTATAAATAATAGTTGTGCTACCATAAAAAAATTAGGTTCATTAAAAAAAATAATCTTGTAAAAACAACATTAACATAATAGGGCTCTATATTGCTCCATAATAAAGCTCTTTGAACCTTCTAAATTGTAGTCATTTTATCCCTATGAACAGTGCCTTTTATTGAATGGAGATATATTATGTTTTTCCTTTGGCATAAACAGGATTAAAGAGCTTTGTGGTAGGCATATGAGACATATTAAGGGGTATAATTTGAACATAATTCAGGAAGAATATATAGCTTTCATACTGTATATGATCCATAATAATGTTCTTTAAAATATTTTGCATCTTCAAAGCATCTTATAACCCGTTCAGATTACCACCAAGCTATTTCAAGAAATTTCCAGGTAACATGACATTCCAGGGTAGTTGATGGCAATCTGAATGCTACAAAAAACAAAATACCTGGGTAAGCCACCAGGGAAAAAAGAAGGATTATTTCATGAAACTACCCAGATGGCATGTGCACAAAATGATACATACCTGGGTAGTTCACTTCTAGCAACATGATAGGCAATTGAAATCACATGCTTCCTGTGAGACGGAAGGAGCTGTATGGAAGCATCGTAGCAAAAATGGCACACTGGAGAGAAAGTCATCGGAGGGGAGGAATAAGGGGAGGAAGGGGAGGAATAAATAAAGTGGTGTGTCTATGATGATCGAAATCTACAATACTTTATGGATAAGTTTAAATTATGGTTATTATCTGCTGAAATACCTCTGAAGGGAGATACTGCATTCTTGTTTATGTACTGTATAGAGATCGCGGCTTGTATGCAAGTCTCAGATGTTGTGGATACTCACCTCTCCAGNGTTCCTTACGTAGGAAGGGATAATTCCCTGGCAGGATAAAGTCTGCCTTGTGGCAGTAGTGATGTGATGGGACAGATAACGCAGAAAGTTTGATATGAGTATTATANTGTTATTCCTTATATGAGTGTTATATAAGGAATCAATACAATTTGAATGCAGGCTTCCATTTACATATTCATAAAGTATAGATACCAAGGATGATTAAACACTCCCCCCCCCTTCCATATCCTGTAGTTTAGGGAGGAAGAGGTAGTAGCCAGACTGGGTTAAGTATGCCTTGTTATTGTTGAGGGACAGGGTTAATATTAGTGTAGGTATAATAGGCTCGGTATCCAGTGGAGGGTATAAAATTAATATTTTGTCATAAAGACGCGTATTTGTTCTTAAAGTGTTTGATGTGTACAATGTAAATTGTGTGCTGTATAGAAATATGGCGTATGTATTCTTGCACTTTCCGATATATGGAATATCTTATATGTATTTTTTGCACTATTTGTTAGTTATAGCAGATTGTAGCAGATTTTGCAAGTGGGAAGTTAATCCACATAAACTGTGCCCCAATGCCAAGCACTGGTCTCCTGGCTGTGCCCCTTTAAAATCAATTTTCCAGCCAATCACAGTTCCTGTTCTCTGCAAGCAAGAACATNAGTGGTAATCTGAACCGAGAATTTCATAACGCAGATGTAGAAAATTATTGGGTAAAAATGAACCTCAGCAAACAGTGAAAGGCCAGATTAAACACTGGTGAAAAAAATNTACTCTCAGTAAGTTAATGGGCAAGTCTCTCTAGGGGGAGCAGCGGTTGATTTGTAATGGTTGCTATACGTCAAGTCACGGACACTTCCAGTACCCAAAATTAAACCATGAACGAGTTGATAAGTGATTTTTTTTTTCAAAGCCTAAGAATGGTGAACGAGGGTTAGGCAGGAAGGGAGTCGTACATATGCTCCATTCTTCTCCTATGGAGTTAGTTGTCTTTAAGAATGTGTCTCAACCAAGACTTGGGATTGCCAAGACAGGGGAATTCACTACTCTTTCTCTGTCCACACTTGTTCACATGGAGAGCTAGAGCCAGTCCCATGAATCCATTTTTACATTACAGTGTTATTGTATATAAAGTATTTGTGTTCAATCAACAAAACCTATCTATTTCACCGTGCCCTTAAATTCAACTAGGCTTTGCTCTTATTATGGAAATATCCTTCTACACTATAGAGATTACAATACATGGTATGAACTGAAGAAAATGTAAGAATAACTAGTAATAAAATAGAACACATAGAATTTAATATTTCTACATTTCTACTTTAAGGAAGAATACAGTTCTTTTATTGTCTTAGCTCCACTTTACACTTAAAATGTTACTAAATAGGACATATTGCTGAGCAAATTTTATCACCATAAATTTGTATGTCATTTGTATGTCTTTAAAATGTAAACAACATACAGGTGACGTAAAGTGTTGCCACAGTTTAGCTCACATGTGACTTGATATCTTGACACTACAGTAATAGTATCTAGTGCATAATATGAAAACATATTGTAATCAGCATACTATTATACTCAGTTCAGATTACCACCAAAAACCTCTATTTTTCAGATTACCACCAAAAACCTCTATTTTTTTGCAATGGATAGAAAAGACAACTATATACAATGATAATCTTTTTCCATATCATCCATAAAAGCATTTTTAAACAGTACTAGTTTAATGTTAAATGTTACTAAGCAGAATGGACACAGATGAACAAATTTACATGGGTCACACATTGATCAGTTTCAAGTCTTTTACAGATGGCGGATGTCCTGATTTTTCCTTCCCTCGTCCAAACATGAAAAAAGACATACGATAATTGTTGTTTAAAGTTTTTCTTTTGCTAATAAAGATAGCAGATATTACACAAATACGTGTTTCCCTGTATGCATTGGTCTAATTGTTGTTTTCTGATATTTAATAAAAGTCTAATAAATACTTTAAAAACAAACAAAAAAATACAATTCTCCATATGAAATGTAAACATGTGCACATACTTCCCATATCAACTCTCACAGAAAAATGATTGATATTTGCACATTAAAATATGCTGAAGAAGCTGAGTCCAAGCATATGCCAGCATTCAGTCCAAATTTTCAGTACTACTTGCCCTGCCAAATACATACACATGCCAGACCAGATCACATATAAGTTTAGGTACTGGATGANGAATTACATTATATTCAGTGAACGTCTTGGCATCATTCAAACAGGCATGTGGATCATCAGCTACATTTCTAACCACTTTTTTATACTGGTTCAGGGTTGGTATAAAACCATCTAACAGTTATTTATGCTACAAATGTCCAACTCCAGTCCATTTAACAATACAGTATCAGCATTTACTCCAATGAAAAGGTGGATGGTGCAGCTTTATTTTAGATCCACTCTTTATAAATATTATTAGAATATATTGATCAGATTAATAGCTGTTTAGCAAGAATATTATTTGAAAAAAATGAAAAAACAAATTCTAAATATTATAAGTTATACTTAATAGTTTAATAAATTATACAATTATTGGTAACTTTTAAAAGGAATACGCCAACACCAATTCCCAATTTTTTTCTTAAATATGTTACATGTAATATAACACATGAATGACCTTTAAATTCTCTTTTGTCAAATAAAATAATGTAACAAATTGACTGATTCATTTATACCTCTAGAATTGCTGGTTTTATTGGAAGTAGTGTAAGAGAAGCACGCACAGAGTGCAAAATAAACTTGTAATACATTCTCCNCTTTTAAAAAAATATTAAATATTCTATGTATAAAGTAAACTTTGACTTCAAAGAAAAAANAAAGGTGTTTTTTTTTCAAAATAACATTCACAAGTTATACATGTACAAACTACTTACAGTTATTTCAGTTATGGCAACCAGGAGAGCCATGCTGATCATTCNATAGCACAGGTGTTTTGCTAATCTAATTTAATGATGTAGCTAACAGCAACTTGGTGTATAGCATTTCATTTGGAAGGAAAAGAACCTAGCATAAAAAAAGTAATGAACTGGCACGAAAGCACATTCATAAACAAGCTGAGAAACCTGGGAGCAAATGCTAAAGTAGCAAAAATGGATACAAAATTGTTTGAAAGATTGGTGACAGCGGGTGGAAGTCATTTGAGTTCATTGAAGGGGGAGGGGGGGAGAAATGGTGGGTTGTCTGTTATAGTGTTAGAAATTGAAATATAGATACAGGTGACAACCATCTGTAAAATTACTAATGCTCATCTTTTTCAAAGTCCAGCACGACTAAAGATATGCAGTGTTGACATTTACATTTCAGATACAGACTTCAAAAGCATCATTTATAGACATTTATCAGAATTCATCTCTTTAATCATATACATATTTCTAACAGATGTGTATCTACATTTTGCTAAATATACTATTGACTAATACTAATAGTTTTTCTGAAACATTATTTATAGAACAAGTATATTATCAAGTGAAAATGACATCTAAGACNCTNATTCACTCCCTTGTCATCTCCTGTCTGGACTACAGGAACATCCCACTCGCCAACCTCTCTCCCCTCCATACTCAACGCAGCAGCTAGACTTATCTTCATCTCCTACAGCTCCACCTCTACCACCCGACTCTACCACTCTCCAATCTTTTTCTAAATTCATTTCAAACTCCTCACTACAACCTACAAGACNCTATCATTTTCCTCGGCTCCCTACNTTTCCCTGCTTATCTCTATCCACTCTCCCCCCTTTCCCTTTGTTCTGCTTGTAACTGCTGCCTCATATCCCACATGATTTGCTCCTCTCACTCATGCATCCAGGACTTCTCCTGAGCTGTCCCCTTTCATTGGAGTGACCTACCTCAACCTCAAATGACCTACTTCCTTCAAATGTTCCCTCAAAACCCACTTCTTAGATTGGCTTACCCTACCTCCACCTAATCTTTATACCTTCTCCGTCCTCATTGTAATGTCTTCTTTACTTANCACCCCTCCTGCTTAGTATGGTAACTCACATGAGTATAGCCCTCCATCCTCCCGTCACCTCCCTCTATCTGACCTCAACTCTTACCCCTTTCGATTTCTCCTAATCTCCTTTCTTTATCAACAGTTTTACTTTCTTCCTACATTATTTTATGCAAATTTAACAATTATTTCCACAAAATTTTTACCTGTACTTATTTTAGCACTCTTCTTGTACTGCATTTTTTTTTATTTCCCACTAGAGTACTATGCTGTACTCTACTTAATGTGTACCCCCATATTCTGTTTTGTACTGTATATTGTACAGAGCTGCAGATGATAATAATAATAATAATAATAATCTAGAAGAGGGAACCTATAAAACATTTTAAGAAAATGTTCATCTGTGGTCTAGTATTAAGTGATAATAAGTTCTAGCTGGTAAGAGTGGTAGTAACAACTTCCCCTTTATCCAAAACTCTGAAACAAATAAGGTAACTGTACAATGTGAATACTGTACATGCAATTCATGTAGCGGGCTTAAAACTCCATGACCANGCCATCCTCATTCCAGAAGCTATGAGTTTCTTTAAGAGCCCTGGAGACAAAACTGATGGGTATGTTAGACTGCAGATAGACAGCACCAAGAGAGAGAGAGAGACCTTGACAGATCACAACAGAAATATACCATCAAAAAATTGGAGTACTGAACTGGAAGAGAGCATAACCTGAAGATGAGAAATGGCAACAGAATATTGGTCCAATCAAAACCATTCAACAATACTGTGAAGCTGTAACATCACAGTAGTGAGGCAGAAATATTGAGGAATACCCTGTGCCAAAGCATTTAGCAGCTTGAGTGCAGATGGTGCTGCTGCTTCTTGCTTTCATTGAGCAGTGTTATTCTGTCTGGAAACCTAGAAGCAGTACATACACATGAGTAAGATCATTAAAAGTCCAAGACACAATAATCTGTTAAAGCATCATAATCACAATTCTTTAAATTTTGCAGCATATGACTGAATGAGTAGAGCTGTTTCTCATAACAACCAATCAGATTNAAACTCTGGCTTTCATATTACATAATGTAATTAGAAAACAATGCTCTGGATCAGCCCCAGTAAGTGTACAGAGACCTGATTGGTGATCCACTNTGAGTTTTGCAGAAACATATTTTCATACTATATGAAAATACAATGAAACAGTAGTGCCCAACACACCAGTGCAAAACATTCAGTCCCCCATAAGAAATCTTTTTGTGGCGCACCCAGAGGAAGGGATGGGAATATAAAATATAATATAAATATAAAATATAAATAAGAGAAAAAAACCAACAAAATATACTAATGCTCAGAGCAGCTGCAAGTTCTGTGCTCTGTGTGTTATGATCGGTGCACACACTGTCTTCTTGTCAGAGACATCCAACAGTAGCAGCCTCCTNTATGGAAAGAGTGCATCACTGATCATAACATAACGCTTTCTGCAATACATGTGTGTCTTTTAGTTCCTTGGCTGTCATCTGTTCAGCAGCTTCACTGTCCTTTTTTCCTTTGACAGAAAGAGAAGGCAGCATAGGGGCTGGGCTTGATGTCAAATGCATGGTCAATGTTTGGAACATACGTGTGGCGGGTNGATGGCATTACATTAAACCACTGTTGGAAAATACATAAAATGGAGATTTACTGGCTCTCCTGGGACTTTACGATAAATGGTACATTTTTGGGAAGTTATTGAGTCGGCGACCCTGTGTTACAGATATGTTCCTGTGTTCCAGTTATGTTCTGGAGAGGAACTACACAAGGAAGTATACAAGCTGATAAACATATTTTTATTTCAAACAATACAACGAACATCCAGTAGAAAGGTATCTTAATAACATTTTACATACTGACATCCAGCTTACCTCTCACACGTCTGTCTCTAGCTAAACAAAAGCTCTCATTGAATGCGCCTTGTAGATCAAGGGTACATCAAACTGTCTGTATATTATTCGAAACCACACTTAACCAAAAATGAAAAAAAAAATATTGTGGGCAAATACAACAATA
>JABWIB010005421.1:21161-33869 GCA_016617825.1 Platyplectrum ornatum
TATTGTTTTTGATATAATCATTTTGATTAAACTGGATCTTGAAATGGCTACTCCCAGAATCAGCTGTGGAGAATAGAAATATTGCAACAATTGTGATTCTATCCACAAAAAAATTATGGCCCAGAACACACTTTTTGAGGAAAATGATGTGTTGTCACCTTGTTACAGAGATGATGTGTTGTCACCTTACAGAGACACCTTTATCTGTTTTCATATTAGAAAATGCAACTGAAAGGTAACACTTTAATAAAAATTACATAAAAAAATCATCTTGGCTTTTGTTGTTTTAATTAATTGTGCTATATCATCANACATTACATCCAAAGAATGGTTGACTAAATTCTAGCGCAGATACCATACTTGAGCAGTGAACAGACAATCCGTGATTTCAATTACAGATGTATAGGCTTTTTAGCAGCAAAAGATTTATCAAAGTNATGATAAGTAGCACTGCATTTCTTATCTGCATATAAGCATGTAGTCTTATAATATCTGCCACTGATGTGAAGAATCATTTTATAACACTGCTAATGNCATCTCTCTTTATTCACCGGTGAGGTTTTGTATACTGTGCAAGCTGCACCCGCCATAAACTCTGAATCCGTGCTATTCTGGGCTGCATGTTTTGAGCGCAGGTGAGACGTACACGGAATGTGAATGCTCTAGAAATGCAAGCTCATAGGCTCTGGTTTCTCTAGCCTGTGCGCTGTGAAAGCTGCCCAGCGCAGCCATGCCATTAAAGCCGGCATAATACTATTGCTGGCTTTTATGAATGGACTCCATAGTAAAATATTTTGTTAATGCTGTTTTATTAAAGCCTGGCAGGTGGATGTGCCGCTTTGAATCAGGTCCTGTGAATTTAGTCCAAGGCATAGAAAGTATTTATAATAAAATAGTATTTAATATTTAAATAGTAAGTAATAGTAATAAAAGTAATTACAAGGATATGTCAGTTTTTATGTACTNTATTATATAGGGCAGACCACGTGTTGTAATAGTATAATATTTTGTCATCTATACTCTAAAAACGTGAATTGTATTCACATTGCTTACTAGCCTTTTCTTGTGTTGTGTAGCATATGTTTAATAAACTAATTCATCAGTCAATCAATTTGTATACTAAATTTATATTAAAGAACATTTAAATATAGAAACAATGTATATTTTAAAAAGTTTAGAAAGTTAAAGGATCTACTACTATACTTTGCTGAAAATAAGCTGCTTTATTTCTTTCTTCAAGCTTTGTACAAACGGCGAAGTGCACTAAAAATAGACTTAAGACAATCATTGTTTACCCTACAATATGGAAACAGGTGATGAGTTCAGTTAAATCATTTTCACCTTTTTGTAGACATTTATGCAGGAGCACAGATTATCTCTGAAAATGATATAGCTGAAACCTTTTAGTCTGGGAAGCCCTCACGTGTGTCCTTCGGGGTTGCTGCATCCAGCTGGGGTCCTAACTTAAGCAGCAGAAAAAGGCAACCCTGTCTCAACTCCTTTCTAAGCTAATCTCTCTGTAGACACAACATAAAACCACCCTTTCTCCCTTGACTCTCCAGAAACTAGCCACCACTAGGGCTGTGCTTAATTGGCTCCTTGATGATAATATTAACTTTGTCTATCGTCAGTGTCACAATCGCTTCTTCCATTGGAGTAACAAGCCTTGTTGATAGCGTCAGAGATAGGAAAACATTCTTAAATCGCGAGATAGCGTCCGTTTTCCAGGCCCATTATAACAAATTATACAAAATCCACTCACTGACTGCTACCTCTCTGACTGTTCTTCCGGCAATCCCCATAAAACTGTGAAGCCCATTCACCTTACCCAAATTGGAGGCAGCAATGAAATCTGCCCTTAAATAAAATAGATCAGAGTGCGCCACACTACATATATGTTCTGTATAAAAGTCTTTAAAGTACAGAATAGTCCAAAAAAAGACTTCAAATATACAGCAATCTGTATTCAGTTCAATTTACNTATAGAGTCACCAGGACATACAGCAACTTCAGAGACTAATGTTGTTCAATTGTATTCTTCCATGGGTTTCTTTTCCAGGTTATGTGGCATGAACTCCAATTCATATATGCATATAGTAAAATTCCCTTGTATCCAGCAATCCTTTAGATGGCCACTCCACCGATGTCCCACCATGCATATAACCAAGTAGTTACCTACTATGGTTACTACTTACAGTTTAGTATCTTGACCTGTAGCATATAGAAATCCGGCAGCTGTAGTCAGTGCTCCTCTCAAATGAAGAATCTGCCCCTCTGCACCTGCCAGTAAAGCTCAGGTCCCAAAGGCTTCACCTATTTTTAGAAAGTGTTCCCTAATATGCATCTTCCCACTCTACTGAGATCCTTTAACACTGTCTCCCTTCTACCCCCAGTCCCTGGAGGCACATATCACCTTGATCCCGAAGGAGGGAAAGACTCAGCATGGTGTAAGAGTAATCACCACATTTCTCTCCTTAATATCCATTTGAAATGCTTTGAACAACTGTTGACCAACAGTCTACAAAATCTACTGCCANCCTTGGTCCACACAGTTCAGGTTGGATTTGTTACTGGTCGTGAGGCAAATCCACCAATGCCATTAATCTTATCCATTGGGCCAACTGCCACAATACTGTGCTGGTGTTATTATCTACCGAACGCTGAGAAAGCAATTGACCGCGTGGCCTGGAATTTCATCCATGGGGTTTTGATTCACATGGGCCTTGGTCCTCCATTCCTGCAATGAGTCATGCACTATATATCTCCCCTAGGTCCCATTACTGTAAGAGGCNTGGAGTTTAAGCTGGCCCTATATCAGGAACGTAGCCAGAGCAGTGATCACCATCCACTGGTAATCTACCTCCATGGAGGAACTGATCCTATCCGCCATGGATACGTTTGAGGAGCAGGCCGCCATCAGGTACCCTTGGATTGCATACCTCAATTCCTCACCCCCTGTCTCTTCCGCTATATGCGCTATATGCTCCCCTCTGGTTGTTTTGGCTCCATGACTGCTCCTGGCTGTCTTTCCTCCAACCCCCTTCCCCCCCTCCTTCTCTTTCCTATTCTCTCTCTTTCTTTACTTTTTCTACTGTTGTAAGTTTGTTATGCTTTCTTTCAGTTTGTCCTGTCTATTTATGTGATCTGTGATTCACCACCTGCCTCATGCTGGTTAGTGACCTATTTTCTACTGTATTATGAACGGCTGTTTTTTTTTATATATTTACCTCGTATTGACTTCTTTTTGTAATAAATAAAGAATTTACAGAAGAAGATGATTGGTCGAAGCTTCCTTAAACGCTCATGCCCTTGCCCTCAGTAAGCTCCCTCCTTGATAAGTCATGAATGTTTGATTAACATAGCAGAGAGCTTACCAATCCGAACCATATATATATATCTGCTTGTCGTGATCATAAAAAATGCTAAATAGCTATGACACTGCAGGCTCTCATATGTCAAACCAGTAATATTCTCTGTAATATGTAGCATTTCACATATCTAAACATTTTACTACTAGCTCTATAATATTAAACAGAAATATTTTACCTATAAAAGCAACAGTTTAAAAATAATATCTCAATTCTTTGTTGCTAAAAATCACATTCCTTTTTTCCTAGTCATGTAAGTAATTGATTTTATAATTCCCTGGTTGATGTTTTATGTACTCCTATCAATGACGTAATTAAGCAGCATACATTCAAACATGTCATTCAAAAAGCGATATTCCTGGCATAGCACATGCAATGGTCTGGCCAGATTAGGGATGATAGCACATTGAGGAAGGGTAGGTTTCTTCTTACATCCAGATGGCTCATGTTTGTATCTTGGCAGGAAATTCAATGTGATTGTTTTTAGATCAAATGCAAAGTTTCTTAAGGACAAGGATTCCTAGGCGATTGGCAATTTTCCTATTATTGATTTAGAGATTTGTTCATGTTAAGTGCAGGAAGCACAGATACTCTAGTGAATGCCCACATTGGAATTTAGGAATAGAAATTTGCTTTTCATCCNAGTCGTCAGTTATATATCACATAAACAGTCATCAAAGTAAAATCATACTCTATGCTTTGTGAACGAATTTGTAAAAAATACAATTAGTTGACATTGACTGAGATTTTATTTCACATTTACATTAACTGTAACTTTAAAATTGATTCCAAGCCATGCATGGAAACAGTGATTCCAACCAGGTAACTCAACAGTAATTACATGCAGACCAATTAATACATAATTGCACAGACTGCTTCACTATTTTCCATGGTTGAAATATGTTTGGTGAAATTGGACACGCTCTTAAAACTTTAACTATTTTGGTAACTACCATTCTCTATTCTAGACTTCAATGCTTTGCAAAAAGCCATATGCTAGGTGATTAAACACTTCAAAGTAATTGTACCTTGAAACTGTGTTTATCATGCATGAGAGATGTCATTGGTATGTCCCACTAGAAAATGTCAGAGAAGCAAGCAGCAGCATTCATCAGATTCAATATATCCTACAAAACACACTCTGTAAATAATATTCTCTACAGTTACGACACACCCTATTAGCTTTTGGAACACATTAAATTCCAAGATAAATCAACCAGTTGAAGCTTTTTGATTTCTTGAGTATTATATGCAAACAGATCTGGAGTTTGAAAATAAGAGAGCAAAGTGACACCTGTGTAAAACCATTTAAATAGCAAGGGACACAAATGAATGTTATTCCTTACATGCAGGGAGGATACTTTGCTTTTGCTTATTACACAGATACTGACCAACATTTCTTTTACACTTAGACTAGGGATATGAAAATATACCTTCAACTCTAATACTGTTAGCACTATATGAAGTTTACTTGCCCTGCAATCCACATGGTTTTGCCCAGGTGTTTTTTCTCTTATTTTCACACCCTGGCTCTAGTCCATCATCCCAGTGTATTATTTATTTATAGCCAGTTCACATAGACTACCCAGGTAAATCTGTTTTAACAAGCAGGGTTGTTAGCTGTGGATCTGAATTACCATGGTAATTAACCCTGTTCACTAACTACCCTGGTAATTCACAAACTANNCTGGTCCTACTCCTTTCACACTGAACCCGGAAAGTTGACTGAATTACACGGGTAATAGCCCTCTGTGTGAACGGGGTATTAGTGACTGGTATACGATATATTCTGTCAGCTATTATACAAACATTATATTACCGTAATTACATTAGGTACTTCAAAATAAATGGTAGAAAAGTGAGAATTGTTAACTATTTAAATTCAAACATATTAGGGGGCAACACAGATTAAAGCTAGTCCCACATAAGACAATGTTTAGCCCAAAAATGTGGAATTGGACTAAAAATCATTTTGTGTGTAACCAGCAATATATAAAAAAAAAATGGCAATTAAACGTCACTTAAACACTAGGACACAATATCCCGAATTCTGGATTGATATCTAGCATCAGCTCAGCACTGTAGTACACAATACATTAAAGAAAATTATACATTTATACTCACCTCAGCCGCAGCGTGGGACATCAGCACTGGAGAGGTGAGTATTAGGGGAGAGGAAGTTCTATTATGATTGACATGTCATTCATAAAAGAAATTCCTCTCCCCTCGGCTGAAGCATGTACCGGAGCCTGGCTATGTACTGTACTTCTGGAAATCATCCTAAATATAGCGCATATATTCACAGGGTATTGCTGATTGGGATGAATACATATAATAGATTCAATATATCATAAATAGACTTGATTAGGTATGTCAGTGGGATGGATTGTGTTACAACAGAAGTGATGTGCATAAAATCAAATCAAATATAAAAACTATTCAAGTGTTATAATAAACACAAGTCAACACAACTTAACAAAAGCTCTTGTGTCCACTCAATGATATAAATTAAACAGCAATAGATAACATTTGACTGTATGANGATCGCTGGCAACATAATTGGAAATAAGGAGCCACAAATATTGAAATTGAAGCTGTAGGTAACTAGTAGCCAGGTCCTTTATAAACGTTGTTTAAGGTTCATCAGAACAATGAAATCCTGCCAGTCACCTGTTCTGAATTACTGTTCCATTTCATTATTGAGAGCACTTTTATTTATACATTTTATCCCAGTGTGCTCTGATATTGTCTGTCTATCTATCTATCTATCTATCTATCTATTTATCTATCTATCTATCTATCTATCTATCTATCTATCTATTTATTTATTATCTATCTATCTATCTATCTATCTATCTATTCATTCACACCTTGATGGATGTTGATATGGTTCTGATGTTGGCATTCCTTCTCTTGTTTCAGAATGTTCATACTGTTTGCTTTGAAGATGCTGGAAAATAGACACTGGAAAAAGGAAAATGTCTGATGTGAGAAAAGGACAAAATATTTTGGTCACATTTTGATGTCAGACATCATCTTGTGCAAANATATGGTGTTGCATTTTGAACATGTTGATTGACAAAAAGCATCTCCTGCACANTATATGCTTTACAGCATGTAACAACTTTTGATTTTGATAAATATGTCTCATCTGTAAAAAAAATACATTCTGTAATGTTTACACTATAAATGTTATATGACATTTGAAATACTGTAATCTTTTGAAGCCTGAGAGTTGAATATTCACTAGAGATTTATTTTTTTATTTGGAAATGGAGTAAGTCAGTCAACAGTCATCCATCTTATAAGAATGTTCATTATTATGAGGCACCCAAGACTGAAAGAAGTTGTTTGCAATAAATTAGAACAGCTCACAAATGATGCCTTGAGACACGAAGGTTAGTTCTCAGACTACACACAAGAAAACTCATCTAGTATGATACACCATCATAGTCATTTACATTTAGCTTCCTAAAGGCACAATCTCATTTTCTTTTGTGCTTTATTATTTTCATTATCAGATTACTAAGTATTATTATNGGTTTACTAAGTACTAATGACAGTTTTTTCTAGAATTTCTGATTGTCTCCAAATGTCTAACAAGCTAGGTTTCCTGATCATCAAACCTGTCCTGTCATGTCCCCTGNCTTCATTTGATTGGACCTTTGTAAGTCAGACTATTGCCACATATATACAGTAAATGTTACANTTTTGGACATTAACCCTCATGTTTATACATTGTTTATTTATTTCTTATGTTGTGGTTATAATCAGGGATATGTCACAATGGTGACTCTGGGTGCAAAAGTGACACCATTAAGTTACTTTTTAAGGATACTTTGCTTACCAGTTTCAAGCTATATACGATAGTTTTCTTTTTATCCTTGGGCCCCAAATTTCTAATAACTTCTCTGGTTATAACTTTCAGCTCCACTTAGTTATATTGCTGTTAATCCACTGTTTAAATTGATTTATTTTAAATGTGTTAGTCAATTGTGACACATAATGTGTTAGTAGTCTCAAATTTAAGATNTTCAATAGGGACATTTGAAATGTTAACTTCTTTAGGCTACCAAAATGCAGGTCTATGATCTCATATGACTACCTTGCTTCTTAATTTGTCCATACAAAGTTGTGTGTCTTGTGTGTATCTAGTTCATTTTTCTAATAAGTTATTGTATTTCTCATGGAACCTGTGTGAACACACAAAATTATCTATCTACATCTATGTTAGTAGTGTAAAGAGTGCNCACCAAGGATTGCTAACTAAACTTCCAGTAGCCAGGCCTATGTATCAACTAACTTATTATCAAAAACTAAACCCCAACTGCAAAATATACTGTAACTAACTGAATGAGATGACAGTGGGAGCGTATTTACCTGAATTCTTGTGCCACTCAAAAAATAAGCAGACACATACACATAAAGAATGAATAACCANAACTTTTATTTGGATTGCTTGTTACAAAGGAGGAAACTGCTGATACCTACTGCAAAATTGTCCAGTGGGGACAGTGTGCCCACTAATCCCCCCTTAGTGGCCCATGGCACATATACAAGTGGTTACCTGTCTTGCACCACTGCTACTTTCTGCTTCTCTGCTGCTGTCCACATGTCTTACCACTGACGCCACCTCTTCTCCTCTTCCCAATGTTTCTATGCCTCTCTCTTGTTAAACAAATGATCTGTTCTCAGAAGGGCCTTTTAAAACCAATATGGCAGGCTGTTTTTATGATAAAGAGAACACTGGGTAACTCCCTGTGGTGCCATGATTGGATTTGCCTGGTCCCGGGTCCTTCCCGATAATGTGGGGAATTAGTGTGGAGGACACTATATATATATATATCTGTGTCATAAAACTAGTCAGGTGGCATAGGTTATGGGGACCATTCCCTACATTTACACTGTATGCAAGGTTTGGGCAACATTTAGGTATTTAGGCAAGATAAATAATAGAGATAGTATATAATATCCTCAATTGTATATAGAATTTTGCATGCATAAAAAATAAACAAGCTAAAAAGCATGCTGTAAATACAATCATATTCCTTTTCACATATTCAAATGCTGAAAAGTAGGTCTCTGTATGGGAGCATACAAACAGGGTCAGTACAAATAAATAACGGTAACTGCATTAATGATGTAAGTGCTAATTTATGCTACCGAGATAATTTTTTTCCCTTCAGCATTAGAGGAGAATAGACACACTGCTCTTTGTAGTGTCTATGAGCAGTTCAAAAACCTGACATAGTCGCTCCAGTTTATGGGAAAATTGACATAATTTTNAAAAAAAGACAAATCATTTGTAAACTGGATTTTGCATAATGGGATTAATTTGGTTGACTGTCATATCTACTCTGCTGCTGCATGCAAAGCATCATTCTTATCTTATTCAGAGAAATAAGGATATTTCTTTTTTATTTGACTGTTCACTCATTTGAATATGTGCAATACATTTCTAGCAGTTGACAGGTAAAGTTTGAGTACAGTAATACAGTTATAACAGGCTAATGACCCTATTTCTAAGATGACTGAGTGTGTGAACCTCTGTAACAGGGGCTGAATCAACACAGTTTTTTACATGAATTGTCGGCAACAAAGACACTCACATTTAATTGAAAGAAATACATTTGCATATCTGCAAAACATTTGCGCAAAATAAAAAAATATTTGTTGACTCGGTGTAAATCATCATTAGCTCATCAGTCTCCACAACATTTGTATGGAATAAAAATCCCAAGAGCTGAGCGCATAGTAAAACTGAACTAAAAAACACAAATAAAATAGCGTAGGGCATTCATAAATGCGATCTAATTATGCATCTAAGATAACATTGTAGTCAATTATTAAATGATTTTAACCTAAATAATATATATATATGTAATATTTCCAGGTAAAAGAACCACATCTATGATGTTCTCAAGTGATTTCAAAGGCAACCTATATTTTATTTATAAAGNAACAATATATCCTGCTGAGATTTACTGTAAAAAGATAATAATTTGTAACACGTTTCCAACAAGTATAAAGTAACCAAAATGTTATTTTTATTAATGTATAAGGATAAAATAGAATAAAAAATATAATGTAACAGGAGAATCTCATAAATTATGGGAAAGCTTCTCACTCTTTGGTTGCAGAGATTCATAGATTTCTTTCTGTGAAATTTGAATAGGTTTTTATTCAGTAATGCTTTATTTTATTGTGCAGTATCATAAAATATTGTNTTCAATAAGAACACTTAATAGTATAAGTCATTAAATACAACTGTGGTCCTATCCAGTATCAAACACACCAGTGCTCAAAGTTTTTTTCCTGCTAAACCCCACCCCTTGTATAAGCCCCATCACTTACAGACCCGCAATTTTGTGATAAATATTCATTTCTCCTCCATACCTCCACTTAAAATACACACTTGATACACAACCATTGCATTTTGCAGAGTGATTCAGCTAGAATAATAAAGGGTTCACATTAGGAAATAGTGAAAAAACTACTATGTTGGATCCGTGTGCTGAATCCAGACTTTCATGACGCATTTGAAGTCCTAAATGCAACCACTCTTCAGAAAACCTACCTTAAGTCAGTCTATCCTCTCTTAAAATAGTGATGGAAGAAGTCTAGATATTTCAGTGTGCCTATAACATATCTATTCTATATAGGTGGCCTATTTTTAGCCAGCACCCATGATTATGGTGGGTTATGGGTAAAAATCTTGCCGTGGATGGCAATAAAAATAATGCCAGCACGAATATAGAACGTCCACTCTGTACANATGGAGGCGCAGGAGAATTGGGGAAGCAGCTGGGAACTCATCCGATGCCCAACGAAGACACCTGAAATGTGCGTATATTTTATTTCTATTTTTGCAGGTTTTTCTTCTATGGCCAACATGAGAACGATATTATTCTCGTGAATGGCTCAAAGAGAGGTCATTTTTGTCTATGGAAAATCACCCTGTTTGTCAGTGCCCAATTTCCACGAGAACGATATAATTCTCGTGGATGGCCACCCTTAAACTTAAATCTATAACCCCTTCCATAATTCCAAATCCCCTTACACACACCCTTTCAGTGGAGATGAAGCAAGAATGGTTCTTTGGATCTCATAGATTCACATATATGATTGTGGCACGTGTACAGTGTACAGATATATAATCCTGGAAGTACGGTGGTTTTGATGGGTACACAGAGGCAACATCCAATAACAAACCATACCCAGCTCATATGAGTTTAGTTGTTCTAAAGTCTGGATGGGTCTAATTGCATTTGGATTCATTAGAAGAATGTGTGCATGTGCAATATGCAGAAGAACACATAATCCGTCGGAAAGGTTCCATATTTAAGTAAAACTGAAGTCAGGATTTGCCATTAAATTACTTAATTTATCTAATTGATTATTTAATGTAGTTTTGCAAAAACATCTCATGACTGAATTAATATATTTACAAATCTAACAATCTAGTGACTTAATCAATGACAAGGAGGTGTAATTGATCATCGGTATAGAAATTATGATGAACATATGTCAGTAAACTGTTGTAGAATCATTGTATAGTGCAGATGTACAAGGTATAAATTACTTTTTAGAACAGATTGTGAATGCTTTCTTTAGTTTTCAGTGTTAAGATCAAGGCTAAAAAGATGCCCCACATTTCCTCCAAAAGGAACAGTCACTCAGGGGAGACATATGTCAACATATAGCCAGGACCCTGAAAGCCTCGCAAATTGTCATTGCATCTTACTTTAGTCTCCAGTTGCTGCTCCAGGGAATAGTAAGATGTGGAGCAGCCTCCTCCTGTCTCAGGTGATTAATGGGTACCTCTGTCTGCTGTTACAAGGCAGAACTTTGTCTGTACACTCAGACAATGAAATCTAAATCCCTTTTACACTAAACTCCACACAAAATATATTATACACTGCCAGCCACAGTGATCTCCTGACATTATAGCTTACGATTGGTCCATTGGGAATGTATTGTTTTTGTGCGCTGGTCACTGCACACCAATGTTGCCATGCCTTTCTACCAATAAGATCCCTAGGACCCTATCCGCTTATTGCACACTGGGGGATCTATGCAATAGGCAGAGGAAAGCCCTATTTCAAATTAACTCTATCAAATTAACAAAGCGCTTGAACAGGGGAATACTGTTGGTGGTTAACTACAGGTGCGGTGGATTTTCCTTACCTATACATTTATTTAGGGCCCAAAAGTACCGCCGATCTCCTATCCCTGGACTTCATCCTTCCTATGCAATTACTTGTTTCTGCATGTTCCGGTGGATGAAGGACTGACTGGTATCCACTACTGACACTGAGCTCTGCTTAGCTGCTTTCTCTGACTTTTCTATCGCCTGGATAAGTCTTGATGAACAAATTTATTACATTATCTGCAATTGCTAAATAGTTCCCTTAGGCGTTACCACAAAGAACAAGTCACTAGACCAGTCTCATATTAGTCATGTTAATAAAAAAATAGATATTAGTCATATTAGTCATATGACTGTATTATCTTCATAAACTGCAGGAAAAATAGCAATAATAAAATCTAAATTGTTTTAGGATCTGATCCAAAGTTTCAGTGCAGCAGATGCATACACAAAGCAGTGTAAATCATACTGTATCCTGGGGTCTGTGAGTAACACTCTGTATAGGCAGTACAGGAATGACTATGCATTTAAAATATGGATAATGGATATTTATAAGTAAACGTTACATGGTTCATAGTATTTTTTAAGTAACATAAACTGGCTTCTTTTATGTATTTGTTTAAAACATCATTTAAAATAAAGGACCAACCTCTATATTAAAAATACCTAAGCAAATTGTACAGCACCACTATTTGCAAACACCATTAAAGCTAAATATAGCCAGTACAGTACAGAGTGTTTATGAACTTGGTTAATTCTTTAGTTGGACTGTTTAATGTTTGTCAGCTATGTGCCAGTCCTGTAGGACTGTGTTTTCNTTATATTTTGCCAGGCGGTAACACCAGCCCTGAGCTGTTACAGGACCTCAGGAGTAAGCGAAATGAAATATAGATAAAAAATCCACATACAGCGAAACTAAAATGATCCGATTCTCAGAAATATAGTGGAATATAGTGGAAAAGACCTGGGGGTATATTTACNAAAGGTNGTGTTTGTAATCGCGCCCAAAATGGGCGTCTTTATGGTCGTGTTTGCATGTCAGCTNTTTAGTAAAGGTCGTGTTACTGATTTCTCGCCCAAAAAAATGTCGCCTTAAACTCGCTAGAAAATTCCGCCGTAGCGAGAATTTGGCTGAGCCACATATAAGCAATAGTATTTANTAAGCGTCGTGTTTGAAATCCGCTCAAATCT
>JABWIB010005422.1:12802-30269 GCA_016617825.1 Platyplectrum ornatum
TATAATAACATATGTAAACCAAGGTTAAAGCACATGGAAAAGTTGCAACTTTAAATATACAGAGTCCATATAATGATATCATGTGCTTTTCACTGTTTATCAAATTTTCAGGTACTGGTAATGGACAGAAAGGAGATGCAGTCTGTCCTATCAAAGTACAGCGCCCCCACTGGTCATGTCATGTATGTGCATCTACCAGTTCATAACTTTTCAGAGAAGATGCAGGAATCAAAGCATAGATCATATTGTAGGGCTGATCCAAAGTTCGGGAGCAAGGGCAAAACAGGTGCAAAAGTAAACCTGGGCAAAACCAAACCCTGAACTGCAGGGGGAGGCAAGTGTAAACTGAGAACAGAATTGAAAGGTGGCGTTCCCCAGCTCAGCTCTAATTTACAAAGTAAACATTAAGTTCTGCAGTTTGTGCAAATGCAATATGTCACATTCACATGCACCCCCCCCCCATTGCAAAATGGTTTTGCTCAGCTCTAAACTTGCACCTACAAAAAATGCAACTGTGGATCAGCCCCTGTATGTCTAAGTACAAAGGTGTTGCAGTCAATAGGAAATGATTATATAGACTTATATAGCTGCAACTTTTCCATGTGCTTTAACCATGTCTGTAAAATGGGAGCAGTCCAGTGGATGACAATGGCAGCCATTGATCTGTAATGCATGTCTTATGCCATTATCAATGGTTATATAACAATACAGCGCAGTCACCAGTTTTTTCCTGCACAGGACCACGTCTCAGTCCATGACCCCCTCTCTTCCCCCCCCGACAGGCAGACACACAATAGAAAGCCACTTGTGCGAGTGTTTAACAATTTACAGGCTCTTCCCCAAGCCCTCAGCTATTCCTTCACAAGAAAGCGGCATCCATTGCCAAGAACAAAAGTATTGCAGGCTGGAAGGAGCTCCGGCCATAGAGAAGTCGCCCCATCTGCTTCCCTTTTACACAAACATTGCTGGGTTCTCAGGCCTTCACTGTGGAATGCAGAGCCAGGAATGACACCCAGGGGCCGGGAAGAAAAGCTCTTTGTGTCCCAGCCTTTTCTTCATTTCATGTCGGGGCATTGAATGTTCCTCTATTGTCCTTTTCTAGATATTATTATAACAATAGCTACGATTCATCTGTCGTGATTGTCGCTATACGCTGCTGCATGGGGGGGTAGGACATAGTTATTACATATCCACCCTGCACTTCATGTGGATGGCTAAAAAAATATATATATAAATATATAAAGTTGTGTAATCTGAAGATAGCTGATGTGGCAGCGTCCCACCCAGACCATAGCAGACGCTGCTTAACTCTGCTTAACTCTTTCCGGCATTCATGCAACATAAAACACTGCAATGTTCCTTATATCCATAATAAATGTGTTTTATGTGCAGGTAATGTTATTGCCTTTCAAGTATATTCTTATCAGATCATCAACAGAAATATTCTTAAATGGATTTATTATATATATATTATATACTTAATTTATTATATTTATATTATATACTTAATTATTATATATATACTTATTTAAAAAAAACCAATATATATATATATATATATATATATATATATATATATATATATACTTTGCATGACATAAGACCCAATCCAGACTTATGAACTAAGGAGTTTACTAGCGTAAAGTTACAAGTGGGCAAAACCATGTTAAATTGCAGGGGAGGTAAATTTCATTCTTAGAGTTGAGAGATGATGTTTACTAGCCCAACTCTAATAACAGTGTATCAGTAACACTGGTCATAGTGTACTCCCTGCATGCAAAGAGTAACATTCATTTGACTTCACTTGAAATGCAACATGGTTTCACCCAGGTGTAACTTTACGATGGTAAGTTCATTAATTCGTAAGTCTGGATCTGGTCCATACTGAGCTGTTACTTTATCAGAAGATAAATGAATAACAAAGATCCGTTCTGTCCTTTAAAATAGCAGCATTAATAATGAATTGATGTCTATGTGGACATTGTAGTTGCTGTTGATGATTGGAATAGAGTTGTGTTGTTAGAGGTCGCACAATGGAAGATTAGTCGGCTGTTGTCTCTATACACAGGGATCTTTCACAAGTAAATGGTGCTGGATAAGTGCAGTATACAAGGGTGGACGCAGCCACAGAACGCAGTGAATAACATGTCTGTTGGGGGATTTTTAGTCTTAGTCAGCGCTTTTTATTTATCTCTATGTATTCATAGAGCAGGAAAACATATAATACATTAGTGGAAGAATGTTACAGCGTATAGAGCATACATTGGTATTGTACATTGTAATTGTCTATGTACTGTCACGTCTTCTATGCAGGATAAGATATGTCCTAGTTAGTCTGTCTAAGCAAAGGGAATGGTACATGGAATGCATTAATATCAGCCCTATGTACCGTATACATTGGACTTCAGGATCTGGCCCTTAATACCCGATTCTTCCCCATCCATTTGGAGCTGAACAAGCATTGATATATGTTACTCACTAATGCAGTCTGTTCATATTGCTAAATACACAGCTCATAGCTTCCTTCCTTCCTGTGCTGTGTAGCCATGTCTTCAAGCTGAATTATTGGTTTATAAAGGGGCTCTGGTTCCTATTCCATGCAGAGGACGGATACGGCTGCTGTCTCCCTGAACCTCTATATAAGACATAAATCTAATATGTGCAGTAGAAGTTGCTGGAAGGTATTCACACGTCCAGCAATGACATTATATGGAGCTGGAACCCTCATATAACAGGATAGCAATGATAAAAATAAATGGTACATGAAGTGATCATATGATGGATAATGACATTTGACGCGTCAGGACGATCTCACTATCGCTAATGGGATTCATGTGCTGATCTAGAGTCATGTCACTATCATCCTGCTATGGTCATCCTAATACTTCCATGAGATATCGGAAATGTTTCGGCTATTTGGGGATCTTTATAAGGATCTGGATTAGACTGTGCTTCATATCTGACTATTTGGTGGCTCCAAAAACTGATTTTGGAAAATGGACCAGATTCAGACTTTAGGCACTCTTCGCTTACTCACAACTTACTCAAGAGTGGGTAAAACCATGTTCAGTTTAATAATAATGGATGTTCTTTGTATTTGCAGGATGTGGACAATGCCTCTCTGGCACGCGTTGACCTGGAACGCAAACTGGAATCCCTGCAGGAGGAGCTGATATTCCTGAAGAAGATACACGATGAAGTAAGTGCATTGTGTCCTCGTGACCGCTGTGTTTTATCATTATACTTCGTGTCTCCCATTCATGTAGCTAATAATTTAGTCTAGACCTAGTAAACATTAAACGAGTGCTATAGGTCACATGGTCACTATACATGTCTATAAATTGTATTTTCATTTATTTATTTCATTTATTTGTTTATTTTCAACCTTTAAGGAAATTCGTGAGCTCCAAGCACAGCTCCAGGAACAGCATGTGCAGATCGACATGGATGTCGCCAAACCCGATCTCACTGCCGCCCTGCGCGATGTCCGCCAACAGTACGAAAACGTGGCCGCTAAGAACCTCCAGGAAGCCGAGGAGTGGTACAAGTCTAAGGTAAGCTGTGACCTCCCTGAGACAGTTCAGTTATTGCTCTTATAATGGGATATTAATCATGGTGACTGTGTTGGTAAATACGTTGCCCGCTGTTCCTCTATAGTTTGCTGACCTGTCTGAAGCTGCTAATCGCAACAATGACGCCTTGCGCCAAGCCAAGCAGGAGGCTAACGACTACCGCAGACAGATCCAGGCACTTACCTGTGAGGTGGATGCAATGAAAGGATCCGTAAGTACAAAGGACATGATCAGGGGGGTAATGGACGTGGGGGTCAGGACAGCATGGGGGCCAGTGATACACAAGGGGGTGTGGTCACAGAATTTGATAGTTGTGGCCCTAGGTGTGGCATGCCTATAACTCCTATAACTCTACTGCTAGGGAGGCCTATATATATATATATATATATATATATATATATATATATATATATATATTACAGTACCTACCGGCCTCTACCCAAATCCGGAATAAGGTCTCTGATATGATTTCCATGATATGTAGTAAATATAGTGTTATGCTGTCTGCTCAGTCATTATTTTGTAATATATATATATATATATATATATATATATATATATATATATACTGTATATATATATATATAAATGAAAATGTGATGGTCTAGCATAAATTGAAGGTTATTTTGTCAACCTTAAATTGGGGGGGGTTACTAACCCCTAGGTTCATTTTAGACATAGATAGCAGTATTTTGATACTTGGTGAAACACTACTTATGACATCCCGTAGAGAGGGTCCAATATACATTGTCACATTTGCGCAGAATGAGTCCTACGAGCGCCAGATGCGCGAAATGGAGGAGAACTTCGCCATAGAAGCTGCTAACTACCAGGACACTATCAGCCGTCTCCAAGACGAGATCCAGAACATGAAGGAGGAAATGGCTCGCCACCTGCGCGAGTACCAGGACCTGCTCAATGTCAAGATGGCCCTTGATATTGAGATTGCCACTTACAGAAAGCTGCTGGAAGGAGAAGAGAGCAGGTAATGATTCCTGATCAATCCCACCCCACTAATCCCCCCATGTGAACCGGACCTGTGACTGAATTACTCTTCTCTGTCCGCAGAATTTCCATTCCAGTGCAGTCCTTTTCTTCCCTGAGTATGAGAGGTAAATACTCATTTATTTTTCCATTTAATAATAATCATTACGCCATATATACATTATCACTGTATTTATTATGGGATGTATATTTAGGCAGAGAAACCAAAAGCCATCAGCCTAGGGGTGGGGCTTTTTGGCATGATTTATGTAAATCAGGACAGAAGCCCTGCCCCTGAACATGGAAAGGCATGCAGTTGTTGCGCATGGGAAGGGTTTGACAGCAGCAAGCTCCATCCATCATAGTAACGATTGGGGCTGAGGCCTCAGGTCCCTGGAGATCTGCCGACTATCCCGGGATACCAGGATAATTGAAATTCAGGAGTCTCACAGAAGTTCCAGGAGAGTTTTCAGCCAGAAATGGATGACATGGCTAGGTGTGCATTAGGAATCAATGCCATAATAAAGTACTTAGAGACGTACATATGGTGTTGATTACTGGCTGTAGTGTCATAAATATAGCCGCCTTTTCTCTATATGAAGAGGCAGTGCCGTATTTCTCATAAGGTGGCCAGTGCAGTCTGAGGGACTCAATAACCATGGTCCATGGTGGAGACCTGTCTAGTAGTGAACTCTGTCACACCCCTCTCTCGTGCAGGGGATAGCAGTGCTTACGCCTCTACACCCCTGCCTTAAGTGACCGGGTCCATGGATCTCCAAACCTTGAACCAAATGTCAAATTCAAATATACAACCACCTATTGGAATTTAGGTAGACATGAGGGGCAATACCGGCCCAGTTGATGGATCCCCAAACAGGGCTAATGCACATCTGATGCACATTCCACGGGTCGGGTGGAGGATGGAAAGCTGAATCCGGTCCCACGTCACATATAAGAAATCTAGAAAACCCTGCACAGATGACTGTATGTTTAACCAAATGTCTTACTTTTCAGAATCTAATCTGGACTCCCTCCCATTGTCACAGTCCAGCTCTAAGAGGACAGTGCTGATCAAGACTGTGGAGACCAGGGACGGCCAGGTAGGTCGAACTGTGCTCGTACTAAATACAAAACCTTCATATCCTTGATGATGTTGTCAAGCATCAACCATGCTGCAACCAATCCAAAGTGGTTCTATACATTTTATTGCCAAATAATGGTTCATTGGGCAATATGGCTGCATGAAGTGTAGAGTTAGGGTCTAGCAGTATTACAGAGGTGGCCCTAACCATTCTATTCCCAAAGATTTCTAAATGTCCAATCACTATACAGCAGCCATAACTATCCCATGGTGATCCAAGTAGTAAATCACAGTCTAGATTAACTTTATTTGGGAGAACTATATCATGTGTATAGTCATTAGTAACCTCCATCCTTATGAGGCCCTCATTTGTATTATAGGATCTGTGGTAGAACATGCTACAATTTCATGAGATACTTCTATTTATATAAAATGTGTGTGTGTGTATAATTATATATATATATATATATATATATATTGGAGATTTATATTGATGGTGACCTTTTATTTTGGCAGGTTATTAATGAAAGTTCCCAGCACCACGATCACGATGACTACCAGGACTAGAATCAGTCCCCATTGGAGCCATTTAGAAAACCTTGACCAGCTCTGTAATATTGTCCCCTGTGTTTAAACATTGAAGATCACCAGCTTTCAAGTGCCTTTTCTTATTAATTGAAGAGTGGGAGATAGACCTCCTGTATAGCAGAGGACGGCGGCCTATGGCTGTCCACACCCTCGTGTCTCCACCACCGATGGTCAGCCATAGGTGGCCTCCACTGCTGTAGAGGGGAACTAGCCATCGGGTTTTTAAGAGTGAAGTCCTTTTGGACAACCATGGTTTTACTTCAGTCTAGTTTACAAACACTATTATAGCAATATCTTGTGCCTGCAATACTGTTTTTAAAGTTCCCAAGAAAAGCTTTTTACTTCCCGGCCGCCTGTCCGAGCTTCAATAAATCTTTAGAGAAACTCTGGCTTGTTTGGTTTATTCTGTTTGTCAATCTTATATTGTTGAGAAAAGTCATTGTAATGAGAGGAACCAATGCTGAAAATGCACGCAGGGAGAATACTTTATTGTTGCATGTTGCACACAGATACTGACCAGCGTTACTGTTACACTGTTATTACACTTGGGCTGGAAACATCATCTCTCAACTCTAATACCGTTTGCAATTCAATATGGTTTTTCCCACTCAGGAGTAAGTCAATAGTACGTAGTAGTAAGTCTGGATCTGGTCCAATATTCCAGGGTTGCCAACTCTTCCGGAATCTCTGGGAGACTCTTATAATTTCAGGCGTGTCCGGGTCAGTAGTATAAGTGGGCAGGGCTTTAATGTCATGGGGCCGGGCTTTGGCTGTGATTTGCATAAATCACCCCCATACTGCTGATTATGGGTTTCTCAACCTATAGATATATACTGACCAGATGACATTAGCCTTGCCTTAAGACGTCGGGCATGTCTGACACATATGCTGAACAAGGTCCAGACAACACAATGCAATTAACGTCCTTATATCTACACTCATATACTTATTCTTACTTATATACTGCCTATATTTACTAAATGGCGGGAATGGAAACATGGAGACTCTAGCTTTCACTTTCCTATTACACACTGGAGAATGTCAGCTAGAGTTTGAATGGTTGCTGCGGGCAACGCCTCCACTACTCCATTCCAGCAGTTGAGTAAATATACTTATAATATGCTGTGGGTGAATGGTATACACATCCTTCACGGATCATTACATTGAAATCCAGAACAGAGAAGTCACTGTAGCTTTGTCTAAGGTTATGAAGAGGCTGGTACCACAACGGACGTTGCTGATGCAAAATGTGAGAGGCGAGAAACAACCGTACAGGGGCCAATGTGCGTAATGATCACACCGGCCTCTGTACTGGTTCCCATGGTGGTACGGAGGGGATTCATACACTATTTAGCAGGGTAGTAGAAAGACCCATAATAGACTAAATGAATAAATATGTTGATGACATCACGTCCAGCTCCTCAATAATAACCCCATCAATGAAAGCTCTTACCAGCAGCAGGAAGGGATTGGGTGTAACCTGCATAAATCAAACCTCGAGCCCCTCTCCCTCATACTACTTATTGCTTCGTCTGAGGGAGAATCAAGCACCCCTGGCCATTTCTGATGTATTCCCGTCATACGCTGCCAGATACTGGCCACACATCTATGCATTTGCAATTTATCCAATGGCACATGCATGGAAGGTCTTGACATCAAAGGACTAGCCCACGTTTCCCGAGTCATGTCTATACTGTTAGATGACTTGTCATGAACATCTCCTCCCAGGCTGTAGCTGTTTCCAGCTGTGTCCCGCCATCCACATAAGCACATGGGAGGCCGCAGCTTTCACAACTCCCCAGTGCGGGTGTGCGGGAGAGGTAAGTGAACTGCCCTGTCACTCCCCACTCGTGTTTGGAAGAGGCAGCTGCAATACCCCTGCCTTAAGTCATTTGGTTTGTGCAACCACTGACCGCACACATCAGGGCAATCCCATTTGTTTAGTTTAAATCCTCCCCCCCCCCCCACACTCACCAAACATAATTTATGTGGCGGGGGGGTCAGGACTGGTGCAATGGACAGATCCCCATGTCCCCAATAGTGTCACTTTCCACTGCAACTTATCCTGAGAAAATAATCGGAATGCAGATTGTACTGCTAGGATGGTGAGCATACACACAATAGCAGATAACAGGGGCTGGGTCTAGCATTTATACTTGGGTTGAGAATTGGTTGGAGAATTGGGGGCAGAGAGGGGTGTTAAATGGAGTGGTATAATAAGTGGTGTACTACAGGGCTCAATGCTGGGGTCACTTGTTTTTAATATATTTATAAATGACCTTGGGGATGGCTTAGAGAGCAGAGCCACTATTTTTGCAGATGACACTAAAATATGCAGGGTAATAAAATCAGAGCAAGATGTAAATGTAAAACTGCATTTAGACAGCAATAACCAGCATGCAATCTATACATTAAATGGATTAATTTAGGGGAGTCTTCAATGGAGAAGGATTTGGGAGTGCTTGTAGACAATAGACAATAGGGCCCAATGTCAATCAGCATGTATGAAATAGGTCATAGATGCAGGGAAGGACTGTGTCATTTTACCACTATATAAAGGCCTCATACACAGTACAATTCCATAAAAAAGACAATATAGAACTGGAGCTGGTTCAGAGAAGGGAAACAAAATTGATAAAGAGTATAGAGGCATTGAGTAGTACAGAATACTTTCACAGAAATGCTTTACCCCAAGAACTGGACAGAGAACACACAGTCACACACTAAGATTACAAAAATGGAAGTTTCACAACCAGCAGAGGAAAGGGTTCTTTACAGTAAGGGCAGCGGAAAAGGTTCTATACTCTAAGGGCAGAGGAAGGGGTTCTTTACAGTAAAGTCATAGAAAAGGGTTCTATACTGTAAGGGCAGAGGAAGGGTTCTTTACAGTAAGGGCTGAGGAAGGGGTTCTTCACAGTAAGGGCAGAGGAAAGGGTTCTTTACAGTAAGGGCAGAGGAAAGGGTTCTTTACAGTAAGGGCAGAGGAAGGGGTTCTTCACAGTAAAGGCAGAGGAAAGGGTTCTATACTGTAAGGGCAGAGGAAGGGGTTCTTTACTGTAAGGGTAAAGGAAAGGGTTCTTTACAGTAAGGGCAGAGGAAAGGGTTCTTTACAGTAAGGGCAGTGGAAAGGGTTCTTTACAGTAAGGGCAGAGGAAAGGGTTCTTTACAGTAAGTGCAGAGGAACGGGTTCTTTACAGTAAGGGCAGTCAAGATGTGGAATTTACTGCCAGGGAAGGCTGTGATGGCAGAATCAATAGATATATTTAAAAAAGGCTTAGACAAATTTTCCATGGTTATGGCCGGTAAATTTTATCTAACCATAGTGAGAGGGAGCATTTTCACATTGAAACAGATTGGATGGTACTTCACTTTTAAGATTGGTACTGCAGGAGATCCAAATAGGTTGAACATGATGGACTGGTGTCTTTTTTCAACCTCAATAGCAATGTGTCTATGTTACTATGCATGTTATCATTACAATACTGGTTTTTAACAGTCTGTACCTCTAGAAAGAGCTGCAGTTACTGTACCAAGTGTACCATTTTTAATTAATATATGTTGGAGGGGAATACATTTTAATACCATAATCTATTCTATTTTTCATGTTAATTAGTTGTAGAGCTTTGTGACCCATTTGAACTCTAGAGGAGAGGGACAGGGTTATGTTTTTAAGTGGGTGTCCATGTAACATGATTTTAAGACAGCTCTGGAGTCGCAGTAATGAAGGCAAAGTTTAGATTCCTGGACACAGGAGCTTATCTGGAGTTTGTATGTTCTCCCTGTGTTTGTGGGTTCCTTCCAGGGGCTCCGGTTCCCTCCCACAGCCCAAAAACCTACCGGTAGGTTAATTGGCAGTTGTCTAGGATGTATCCATAGTCTATATGTATGTGTATGTGTAATTGCCTCTATGGGGCCAATTCAATCCTGCGAGAAGCCAGGAAAAGTGTGTCTGTTACAGGACTGAACTCAATGAGCTGCAAGCTAAAAGGCGTGAATTTTCTCCCTTATGCACACAGCGTAAGGGAGAAAATAAGACGCAAAGCCGAACTGAATTGGCCCGCATGTGCCATATCCCCAATCTCCTTTAGAATGTAAGCTTGTGGGCAGGACCCCTCTTTCCCACCCATTCTGTCTGTCTGTATTTCCCATTGTACAGCGCTACGACACATTGTCACACCTAACTAATAATCAGTAATAATAATAATAAAAATAATAATAGTGATCAGAATAGGCATGAGTGACGTCAGCCATCCTATCCTGCCTTCTGACTTACAAACATGACACTTTAAAAAGTTTCTAAAATATCGCCATGGCGCTGGATTTATCCTGATGACATGCTAATGTGCTCTTACACCATGCTGTCAGCCACTATGAAAAGCTGCAGTTCCAGCAGTAACAGCTAGGTGGCGTATCAATGCAGCAGATAACCATTGTCACTGGCAGGACAACCTGTGTGCTGTTACACATTACTGCAGCCTTTGCCGAAATCTGTTTGTAGCGAGGCCAGTGATACATACCACGACATGGGGGTATTTTAGAAACACTATAAAGCCAGAATAAAAGTCTAAAGATAGGATACAGGGAATGGAACTCACCCATCACCCCTTTTATTGCTTAATACTTCCCCAGAAAGGTTATACATTCAGATCCCCATGACATCATGTGTTTTCTCACTCATATAACCGCATATACATCAGCACCCCAGGGAAATGTATGGAATAATATTTTTTTCTTCGGTTCCATGATGTTATTTTCTGTTCCCTTCATGGTATATGTCAGTGCTGTCATTTCTTTAGCCAGCAGTTATACATTATGTATGGAGCATTGTATGAGGTGACCACATCACATAAGATTGAGAAACGTCAGGTCATATGAGAGGGGTTAAACACAGCATTAATACGGGATATGGAGTGTGGGAACAGGCTATACCTTGGCAATGATGTATTAATGACCCACGCTGCAGGGTTTATTTAAGTTTGTTTATTCTGGGGGAAGTAGCAGAAATGTTTATCGGTTTCTACCTGCGTGGCTTTCCTAGGAATTATATAAAGTATTTATTACGTATTTGTTTGTTTTTATTATGACTAGATCAATGAAAATCTGTAGTATTGCAAAGCCTTATATTCATTGTAAGCGCCCTACTGTCCAGTACATGCAATGCATAACAACCCGTCCTCACGACGTGTGACACATGGTGACACCTTTTCATGGATGTGGTTGGCCACGTCCTTGTGTTTCATTTTACCCAACAGGTCTGTCGAAGACCACAGAGTGATGGGTACATACCAGTTACAAAAGAGTATGTAGTCTAACCCCCATCCCCTTTCCTAATGCTATCCCAACCCTCCCCATCCACTGGACTAACCTTACATTCCGCACAGCCTAACCCCAATCCTCCCCTCCCTGCAGCATAACCCTAACCGTCCCCTTCCCACAGCCCAACCTAACCTTCACCTTCCCTCAGCCTAACCCCAACCCTCCCCTACTGCAGCATAACCTTAACCGTTCCCTTCCCACAGCCTAACCTAACCTAACCTTCANCCTAACCTAACCTTCACCTCCCCTCAGCCTAACCACAACCCTCCCCTACTGCAGCATAGCCTTAACCCTTCTCTTCCAACAGCCTAACCTAACTTTCACCTCCCCTCAGCCTAACCCTAACCCTCTCCTTCCCGCAGTCAGGGGCTGAATGACGACTTTTAGCCTGGGGGGGAGGCCTAAACAGGAATAAAAAAAAAAAACACTGTCTACCCACAAGCCTCAATGCAGTGAATGGCTGTCAGCTCTAACTGATGGATAGCTCTGGCCATCCACCAATCAGTGTGATGACAGTCATTCACTGACTATCATCTGAGAGGCAGGTTCGCACTAAGTCGCGTTTGGGTTGCATTTAGGTTTAGGGTTAGGCTTCAGTTAGGGTTAGGCTGTGGCTATGGTTAATTTAGGTTTGGGGTCAGGGTTAAGTTGCAGTTAGGGTTGCATTTAGGTTTAGGGTTAGTCTGCAGTTAGGATTAGGCTTCAGTTAGGGTTAGGTAATGGCTAGGGTTAATTTAGGTTTATGGTTAGACTTTAATTTCGGCTAGCTTTAGAGCTTTGTTTAGGGTTAGACTGTGACTAAGGTTATAGTTAGGGTTAGGTTGCAAAGTAGATTAGAGATAGATTTAGAGTTAAGCTGTGAACTTTTAGCAGTTGGCAATGTGAAGGTCAGTATAATATTATCAATGAACCCTGGTGTTACCAGGAACACAATTTCATCAACATAATGTTGTCAAATGTATAAGTGTCAGCAAACAGACTGACAAGGCCGTGTGACATGTTTCATGATTCACATTGCAGTTTAATATTCTATAACGTGTGATATTGTGCGAACAGGAAACTTCATCTTTCTAATCGCTTCCTCTGAGCAGATCTATGAACTGTCTGCGTGAACTCATCTGGAAAATCTGTCCCCTTGCCAAAATGTTCTTTCTGAATTGGCATAAAGTATCTGCTAATGGCTGATAAAACACCAGTGGCAGAAATCCAAAGAAATGACACCGGCGTTCTCATGCTTATAGCTGCGTTTACTTTATACATATTAGGAGCATTGTCTGGTTATTAACCCTGTGAGAACTGGAATATGTCTCTCTATGTATCACTGAACACAAATGTAAAATGATCAAATGTCATATATGTAACAAAATAGTTTCTCCCGTAAACTCCCTTATAATTTATAATCTATGGCTCCTAATATATGCACAGTGGGTTTTTAACAGCATTTGGATGACGTGTTATAATGTATATTGTAACAAGTATCTTTTAAAATATAACCTAAAATAGGTCTGCCCTCTATGGTGGTGGGCCCTGCTCCCTATCCCACCTTCCTCCTGAGCTCTCCGATTACATACATACATCAAACTCAGTGCAATACTGCCACTAAGTGGCCATACTTGATATTGCACCCTACATTTTCTTCCTATAAACTAGAATATCTCACATTGATGGATGTGTCCAATCCACATTCCTGACCGCAGTGCCACACTGATAATCACCTTACAGCCTGGTCTGGTGCATTAACATGTGACCACTGACACCTTATGTTGACCTAATCCAGCTGTGTATGAGCAGTAATGACCTTATCCAGATGAGCAGTAATATCTATTAGCAATATAACCATAGGACAACTGTGAGTGTTCAGTGTTCTCTAGAAAGAACATAGAGCCATCCCTCATCCTGTAGGTGCAGGGTGGGCAGCTGCACTGAGCCTCCTCTCTGGAGGTCACTAGGATGCTACATACATTGGACAGAAGTCACTATAAATCTCTTCAGGGCCGCCAAGAGAAATTTTGGGCCCCGGTACAGCAACTTCCTGGGCCCCCTCATATTTAATAAGCCCAATTTTTTCTGCCACTACGCAGCACGTGCCATTGCCATCCATGTTTTTACACCATTGGGGGCATGCCTGTATTCCCTTAAATGTATACCTATAAGGTCCAGTGACGGGCTACAGGCTTCTTTTTCTTACATATAAAAGCAGATCTCACTGCAGATCACTCTCAGTAAAAAGTAAAAAAAAAAGAAAAAAAGAAAACCCAATCACAGGGCCCTATCAGCTTCCGGGCCCAGGTAAAGAGTACNGCCCTTCTCTTTACTGTATAGAAAGGAAATGATGCTGTCTTGTATATGGGCACAGGATTCACAAGGTGTCTGAATCTATTAACAGTGGTTAAGAACAAGAGGCGACATCTTTCATCAAATGCTCCAGGGAGGAAGTGGTGTCATCACACATCTAAATACAGACGTCACAAGATATGGTGGATAAAATACCCGTCTCCCACATAGTGAACGGGATCCAGACTTCAGTGTGACCTCCAGCCGCACAGACCTTTTATAGTCCGATCGTAAGAGGGACTGTATGTGTCTATAGCAGAGGTTCTCAACCAGTGGGGCGTGAATCCTTGTCTGGTGGTACACAAGGCAGCTGGGTACAGTTACAAACAGCACATATTTAATTTCAACAAGGAGAAATAACAGATGACAGAGAATAAATGTAATAAAATACATAGAGGACTGAATAACATATGTAAAAAATAGACAGTCATTACAAAACTTTACATTTATGTGGAGGGGGTATGTATTGGCATGATAATATAACACATGTATATATATATAAAGAGGGATGAAATATGTAAATATTCTAATTACTGCAGAGAGAGGAATGTGGATGAGGAAAATGATTAAGGAGAAGCTAATGGGGACAGAATTGGATAGGTCAGTGGTATCTGACCTTATACCTGGTAGTCAATAGGTGACTGGTACACACCAGAATAAGGTTGAGAACCACTGGTCTATAGTGTCTAGTGATCCCCATCAGGAATAGTATACATAGGTAAGTCCATGGGACTATACTGTCTGTGTACAAAGCAATAACCAGAACATATCAGCACTTATTTGTGATAATAACCCCAGTACACACAATAATGGCAACTTAAACCAGTAGCAGCTAAACCTTCACTCAATGATTAGTGAGGAACATTTTTGATATTGGAATAAATGATTAGCTTTGAAAAAAAAATATGAATGAGCTGCTCTGTATGTAAAATAACATTAATAAGTGTGAGAGAGTTTTCCTACTTTTTCCTTGTTTTGATTTTACCTGTCATGGAAGAAATGTAGTGTAAGAGGTGTCCTGTACCCTTTGGGAGTGAAGCAACCTCGGTTCAATATCTTATTTTATTTAAAAAATTATAAAATATCCCTATATTTCCATTTGTGTAGTATGTACATGTACTAAGCCCCTGCTTTATTTATGGTGCAGATCAGTACCATTTGTTATATATAGCATATAATCAGGACAGGGTTAAGGCTTTTGTGGGGGCCCTGGGAAACGAAACTGTGAAGGCCTCTTCATAACATTAAAAAACAGTACAGACATATAAATATACATACACACAAGAGTAATATGTTTCAGGACCCCCCTTCATGTCCAGCCTTTATTTTACTGTGTCCAGCGGCGCCAGAACTTTTTTTCACTGGGGGGACTCCCCCTTCATGTCCAGCCCTTAAGATTATGATTTAAATTATGATTTAAGATTTGATTTATATTGTGCGACTATAAAACCAACTATAAAAAAAAATCATATGTGAAAAATGACCAAAGTATGTAGTAATTACTGTGTCCTCTAGATGGCAGCACTCCATTCCTTAAACTCTTTAAACTTGTCTTTAAGCCATGAATTCTCTTATGCCCAGACAGAACTTTTTGGAATAAAGAAAAATACAAATAAATTAGTTTCACAGCATGTTCCTTACACCATGTTCAAAGTGATTTCATTTCTAGGTTCATTTTAGAATATTTAAATGACTTATGGTGGAGATTTACAATCTGCTTCGGAGAACTGGAAAAATAACATGAATATAAACCAGGATAATATTGGAAATGTTATCAGCAATTTACCTACTGAAATATTACAATGACAGCAAATATGGAAAATAGGAGATGACTCCTCATTGGCTTCTTATGTATGTAGTATAAATGAGGGCACTAGAATATATTTTATTACAAAGACACAATGCAAAAGCTTGGACATATGACAACTTTCTGTTGTTATTATTGGCACACTCTAACTTAGCAACGTGTGTGTCATGCCCTGGTTCACATCTGTACATCAATATGCAGACAACCCCTTAATACAATGACTACAAAATGATTTATAGTTATTTTATTCAGGTCAGTGAATAAAGAGACCTTAGAAAACATTATTAAAGTAGCAACAAGTGGACAGGATCATGTTTAGTTCTACTTTATATATGACTAATTCTGTTAATACGGCTAATTCTATACAAGACAAAGCGTAATGTTAAAGTATTATAATAAAACACATTTCTCTGCTGCTATATAGTATTGAAAAGTAGATCTCAAATTCATTTGGAAATTATCACTATATGTATGGTGAGGAGGCAGACGTATTTTCCAACCTTAACATTGGCAACAATACTGGAAGGCACAGTAAACATGGAAAAAACACTGGTATCTAGTAATTATCCAGCGTAGAGCACATGCCACATATACCACAAATATTGACTGGCGGAAATAGGAAATAGCGTATAATGATTATAGCAATATGAATGTTCCATTAAATGGAGACCAATCGATTACCTACCAGACAATTGCAGGTGAGAAGTAAGAAAATTTGTTAAAATCATTTCTAAGACTACTTCTTGGTATAATTTGGAGTTATCATGCTTCTCCCTGTATAATAATGTGACACCAATGTGACTCCACAATCTGCTGTCCTCCTGTATAATAATGTGACACCACAGTCTGCTGGTCCTGTATTAGAATGTGACTCCACAGTCTGTTCCCCTGTAGTATAATAATGTACCTCCACAGCCTGCATCCCTGTAGTATAATAATGTGACAACACAGTCTGCTCCCCCTGTAGTATAATAATGTGACAAAACAGTCTGCTCCCCTATAGTATAATAATGTGACAGTCACATCACAGTAAGGGAACATGAAGGACATGGTCCATGGATATTTGTTCCTTCCCAACCTAAAAATCAAGCATTAGATGGTCCACTTCTGATGGTAACCCGGCTTTTCCCAGTACCCCTAGTGTATTTGGTAGTGTGAGAGGGGAGTAGTGTCAGAAAATACTGCTGGCAGATGCTAAGCCTGTGATATTACTGGAAAGGCATCAACACAGAGAACATCCTAGTGGCCACCACCCAATACAAAGAACATCCTAGTGACCATCACCCAATACAGAGAACATCATAGTGACCATCACCCAATACAAAAAACAACCTAGTGACCTCCACCACCCAACACAGAGAACATTTTAGTGACTACCAATCAACACAGAGAACATCCTAGTGACTTCTACCCAACACAGAAAACATACTAGTAACCACAACCTAATACAAAGAACATCCTAGTGACCACCACCAATTACAGAGAACATTCTAGTGACCACCATCAAATACAGAGAACATCCTAGTGACCACCACCCAATACAAAGAACATCCTAGTGACCATCACCCAATACAGAGAACATCCTAGTGACCACCACCCATTACCGAGAACATTCTAGTGACCTCCACCACCCAATACAGAGAACATTCTAGTGACCATCTCCCAATACAGAGAATATCCTAGTGACCACCACCCATTACCGAGAACATTCTAGTGACCACCACTGAATACAGAGAACATCCTAGTGACCACCACCCAATACAGAGAACATCCTAGTGACCACCA
>JABWIB010005429.1:17960-34671 GCA_016617825.1 Platyplectrum ornatum
AGCTTTATAGTGATGAAATACTGGGTTTAGCATGAATACACTCACAATGGGTGCTTCCACTGTAAAGACGAAGCAACACATGCTGCATGGCAATATTTGTTATTAGGTTCATTAATCCCTTCCCCACCATAGGCGGTCCTAGACATACACCCGATAGGCTGCCCTGTGGACCTGTGACTCAGAGGCCTCAATGCTGCCAACTTCACAGGAGGGCTAGCTGATTGACCATGGGTCTTCTGATGAAGACCTTGCTGTGACCCGCGACAGTGGAAGATTGGAATGGGGGGCCATTACTGGAGGCGTTGGGCCCCCGTCTAATTTTCTTTTTTGCTTAGGGAACCTGCTTCCCACTAATAAAGCCTTGTGGGCCCAGTGGGTCAATTTGCAATGCCATTTATGTAATTGTCTTATACTCCTAGGAGTCCAAAAGGATGACCTATAATGACTCATGAGTTTTCAAGATGTATGATTAGTTCAAAACGTTTGAAAAAAGATAAATATGTATTTTTTATTATTTTTTATTTTTTTTTTTTTTAAGCATATTCCATCATGGTTGTGATTGATGAAGGNAGGAATTCCCATATTTGGAACACAAGATTTTCCTACATCCAGTCTTGAGAATAAATTTTGTCCAAGTAGATTAAATTTAATTACGTGAAAGTGTATTTTAGTAGAACATAAAAGAGTAGAGTTTTTGTCTATCTCAGCTCATCTTTGATGTAACACATCAGTTCTAGAGATGGATAACATGTTTATAACAGACCAGTGACAGTAACATTCCTACACTCATCCCAAAAGCCAAGCTTACATGTGCAAACAACAGATTTATGGTTTGGATACACTTGTATTTCTAGATAACCCTCAGAAGATCACCTTGAGAGCCATGTTTATATGAACACACAGATCCTCCACAAAGTTATGTGCTTGGGTTTTGCANGGCTGTGATAAAGTTCATGCTATATATTGTGTCTCAGTATGATGGTACAAATTGTGGCTTTGTGCCTCATGGGTCTTTGTGCCAGTAATGATACTGATGGGCAAAAAATATCCTATAATATCACACAACCATAACATGCAAATAACTGGTGGGTTTATTATTTATTATGTTGTTTATCTTGCATAGCTGGTGATTGATGTCTGTGGTCTTTGTACCATAGACCTGGTAAATGTGTATTGCCGCATATCNTACTGGACTCTGATAGTCATGTATTCTCTTGGATCATTTTGATGAGAGTGGGCTTTACAGTATGATGTGTAGTTACCCTTTAATATCTTGCTTATCTTCTGTGTATTTACAGTTAAAGAGAATGTTTAGCCCAAATTTTACGGATTTAGGCAAAAAATNTGTGGGCAGCTTAAAATAAAATAAAAACAACAATAAAAAATCCCTGTCAACGTTCGGCAACTTTATCGTTATCAATCCGATCAATCGTTATCATTTCCTGTAAAAAGAAATAAAAATAAAAATATAAGTTTTAAAAAAAACAACAACTACAAAAAACATACCTCTCACCAGCTTCAATGCAGCCTTGGCAGGCCCTGGAGAGGTGCCCAGCTGCTCCTCCGCTNCCCTGGTTTNTCCTTTCTACGNATGGAGATAAAGTTCTATTATGAATGACACGCACCCCGTCCATTCAGCTGAATGTGATGCCGTCATTCATGAAGAACTTCCTCTCCTGCCGNGAAGAGGAAGTGCCGGGGGAGCAGCAGGGCACCTCTCCAGTGCTTGCCANGGCTGCCCCACCACTTTCTGGGCACAGTAACTAGAACACTATCGTTCAAGTAAGTGGGGGGTATGGAGGAGGAATGTGCATTTCAGTAACATCACAAAATCCCTGGTCCAGATGGGATAGTGCTTAATCAAGGGGCAAGAAAAAACGTTCCGGTACACCATACCTTCGAGCACTGATTAGGAGATAGGAAAAAAAACATATAAAGTGAAATGAAAAATAACCATATCATTTCCCGTGGTCTAAGTACAATTAGACAAAGGCATTTTTCAATGCTGTTTCTGGCTTCTGCATGTTGGAGATCAACTTAACTAACATCAATGTGGCTGACGCAATACGGATGTACTGTATATACAACTTTACTGCATTAGGTAAAAGTATTTCAAGTCAATTTATTTGGCATACCTGGCAGCTCAGAAACTTGCTTTCTGCCTGTTAAACATCAAGGTACATTTTTAGATAATAGGAATGCGGGGAAAAGAGCGGAATTAATGTCTTTAAAGAATTCGGCATGAAATCAAAATGAATAAACGTGTCTTCAATTTAACTGCATACTCTGTGTGTCTCATACAATTTGTTACATATAACAACAGGCAAATGTCAGTTACAATCATGCAGGAAATACTCTGAATTCTGCTCTTCTTTTCTTTTTTGTTTGTGCTGTCAACCAAGTACTTTGCTTCACTTTTTTCTTTCTTGCCTATTTTTTTTTTTTACGGCACCCCAGGACATATACAAAGAACAATACAGAATTGCTAAAATCCTTCTACATATTATCTATACTATACTATACTATCATAGGACCAGATGCTTGAAAATTAGAGAGGAAANGGCTGCCCCACCACTTTCTGGGCACAGTAACTAGAACACTATCGTTCAAGTAAGTGGGGGGTATGGAGGAGGAATGTGCATTTCAGTAACATCACAAAATCCCTGGTCCAGATGGGATAGTGCTTAATCAAGGGGCAAGAAAAAACGTTCCGGTACACCATACCTTCGAGCACTGATTAGGAGATAGGAAAAAAAACATATAAAGTGAAATGAAAAATAACCATATCATTTCCCGTGGTCTAAGTACAATTAGACAAAGGCATTTTTCAATGCTGTTTCTGGCTTCTGCATGTTGGAGATCAACTTAACTAACATCAATGTGGCTGACGCAATACGGATGTACTGTATATACAACTTTACTGCATTAGGTAAAAGTATTTCAAGTCAATTTATTTGGCATACCTGGCAGCTCAGAAACTTGCTTTCTGCCTGTTAAACATCAAGGTACATTTTTAGATAATAGGAATGCGGGGAAAAGAGCGGAATTAATGTCTTTAAAGAATTCGGCATGAAATCAAAATGAATAAACGTGTCTTCAATTTAACTGCATACTCTGTGTGTCTCATACAATTTGTTACATATAACAACAGGCAAATGTCAGTTACAATCATGCAGGAAATACTCTGAATTCTGCTCTTCTTTTCTTTTTTGTTTGTGCTGTCAACCAAGTACTTTGCTTCACTTTTTTCTTTCTTGCCTATTTTTTTTTTTACGGCACCCCAGGACATATACAAAGAACAATACAGAATTGCTAAAATCCTTCTACATATTATCTATACTATACTATACTATCATAGGACCAGATGCTTGAAAATTAGAGAGGAAAGTTACAAGTGGGTAAAACTATGATGAATTGCAGGGGAGGTAAAATGAATGTTAGAGTTTGCATTTATTGTTGCATGTTGCACACAGATACTGACCAGTGTTACCGCTGTTATTAGACTTGGGCTCGGAAACATCATCTCTCAACTCTAATACTGTTTCCAACAGATGAAATGTATCTCCCCTGCAATTCAACATGGTTTTACCCAGGTGGTATTTTCTCTGGATATTTACTCTGGATCTGGTCTTTAGTCTTTTACAAGGTTGTTGTGAACCTTAGTAATTTCCAGGAGACTCCCGAGTCGGTAAATTTCCTGGGATCTGGGGTGAGGCTGTGTTTTTTTTNTTTTTATTGTAAAGTGTTGCAGAGAATGAGCAGCCACCCATCCATAGTAAATACAGGTAGTTGCCGATAAGGGTGCTGGGCTTTGGGCGTTGTTGGCATAAATCTTTCCCCTAGGGATGGAGAAACCCCAAAAATCAGCAACCCTGGTGCTTTAATAATTACTTAATAATAACCCTGTAGGTTTTCTGGGAGAACTATTCTTAAACTATATATATATATATAATGTCCTCAGTGGTTTTATTATCTGCTGGTACCTTGCACCGGGCACCACCCTTGCGCCATAGAACAGTATAGGCATACCTCTCTTCTTTGGATGGATCAAAGGCAGGGCAAACAGGAAAGAAAACTAGTACGGAGAGATTTCTTACACTATAACAGGCTGCTGAGTCCTGACAGACCATGATATCCGAGCTAGAAATTAACAGGTCAGTCAGTGTGTTTGATGCCTCCTGGCCAGAAAGGTATATCTCCATGGCTGACTCCATAGTTATATATTTATGNAATTGGTGAGATGGGGAAACTCCAGTCAGGCAGTGAAGGCACAGGTTCCGATTAGGAACATATCCACACATTACACAATATTAGATATTTAACTAGGATCCAATATATTTTAGTTAGAAGAAAAGGTAAAATTATTCGATCCAAGTGTTTTACGACTCTTGTCTGTATTAGTAATAAAGATTTCTGTACCCACCTTTGATTATTAGTGCAGTCCTCTGATAATTGGTTAATCAGACTATAGTGTGTGGCCAACTTCAGTCGTAACATTTATACAAGATAATTTATTTGTTTTAATATCCTTTTAATGTTTTAGCCTGATCATCAAAAACAGCTTTTACACTATACTAGGAAGCCAACACTGTTAGTCTTGTTACTGTTTAACTCTATATTATGCGAACTATTTCTATCCTATTAATTATTTTGGCGTTTTGGCTTGAAAGGGTCCAATTGTTATAATACAGACTAATTTTCAGCTGTAAGTGGTTAACTAAATTGGAATCAGCTGGAGATAGATTCAGGTCCCCCGTTTCCTTTTGACCAGTTGCTCTTTTTAACCAGAAGGTCAAAAATTTGACCTGAAGTTTCTAATAATGTCAGATTGATAAAATATTCCAAAAACAGATATCCCAGCACACAAAATAGTATAAACTATGTACGTTGGCACAGGAATGTCATCAGGTATACAGCTACAATGCCTCCTACAACAGGGAGTACCAGTTACCCACAATGGATTCAGATAAAGAACCAATATGCATATCATGTAAACCATTNCCTTTGCATATATTTTTTAGAAAGTGAAAGTTTATGCAATGGCTGTGCGGTACATCTTCAATAATCAGTCTTTTTTCAGCTCCCAGGATATTTGACCAATATGTCCGAGTGGTCCGAGTACCAACAGTAGTATTGTTACCACTGTTATAACCAAACGTCCATGCTTTCCCCATTCATTTCTATTATTTTCTATGTTTCCATTCTGCCACTGGCCAGGGCCTTAACTTCTTTACGCTCAGTCACCCCATGTAAAATGGGGCTGCAGCGCAAATGTGAAAAGGTTTAGCAAAGTTCNGTATTGTACAATTTAAATGCATCCTACGTCCAAACTTGTGTTGATGGAAAAGGCTTTCCTGTGTAACTCCATTGCGAATCTGTCGGATTCATATGCGCATTCGCAACATCTGGTCATTGGATGCTCCCTTGAAGCAGAAGATGTCCAGATGACATAAGTCTGGATCTAGCCCTATGTTCTTTCTAGTGATTAAAGTTGCAATTTGTTACACTATTGTAACATGCAATTCTCCATCGCGTTGTAAGAACAGAATGCTGCAGTATNAAAAAAAAAGTCAAAATAGTAAATATATAATCCATATACGTAAGTACAGTAGGTCAAAAGTGCATGTTAAATCCTGCTATTTGAGTTATTTCTACCTATTCATAAATCAAGGTATGTGCTGTATATTTTTTTTCTCTAAGTAAACAATACTTTTACAGAGTAGCTGTCATTTTTTGTGATCTTGTGTTATCTTTTTAAAGCTGAAATCTGACAAAGTCTGTGAAATGTCTTTAATGAACTTAAGGCCAAGTCATCAAAGGAAGTTGCAATTGAACCTGTAGAAAGGGCCTTAGCCTTTGAACTGAGAAAAAGTTGATCCTAGATTAGTTGGATCTTTCATTCTACTCCACCTTGTAATCAAGCCAGAAGAGATTTAAGCTTTGAGTAGTTCTGACTCTACATTGACAAGCTTGGTTAAAATTGATATATTGTTACATTTAGAAGTCTTTTGGGCTGGTAATTCTGGAAGGGGTTGTTCCCGTTACCCCTGCATGCTTCGCATTGCCCGACACACAGTTTTTGAATTGTCTTTACGTGTTAAATGCTTTGGACGTCAGCATCCAATTTCCATTATTTTTTTTTTCTTTTTCTCACATTTTTTCACCGTGTCCAGCTCAACATTTCAACACCTAGAGAGGAGAACGCTGCGAGTTAAAGTTACCAAAATCTGGAATATATAACATTTCACGGGAGTAAAAAAAAAAAATGCAATTTATGGAAATAGGTGGTGTGAAGTATAAAGTACACATCACATCAACAATCTGGTGAGATTGGACTTTACCCTTGTTCCCAAACTTGGACATTCTCAGTCTTATGTTATTCTTTACATAAATTCATCAGTAGTCTAAGACATGGTGCCGTCCCCAGGAGAAAAACAAGAATTTCCTTATTTTCTTTCTTTTACAGGAAAACAATTGGGATTTTCCATTTGTCCCCTCTTAATCATTGCGGTGAATGTTGTTAGCATTGGGTAATAGTGAGTTCATTTGAGTGCGTGGGTATAGCATAACTGCCTGGCCATTGATACCTCAAACTAGGCTAACTGGTGAAATAGAGTGTTGACATTTTTATTTCAAAACCCAATCCCAGGAGGGGGAAAAAAGATAAATATTTTGCTTATTTTTATGACTCCTGGTACTTGCTGTATGTTTGCTCTGGCCTAGTTATTCTTGTGCCTTATCGACCGGAGCTTTTTTTNTGTGCTTTATTCTGCACGTGTTGAGACACAGTTTTGCGAAAAAATAAATAAAAAATTTGNGGAACTTCTGCGACGAACAGTTGATGTATCGGCAATGAGTTATAGCCCCAACTGAATTAATGGCCAATCAGATTTATCTCTATGACTTAAACGTAATATTTGGGTATACTATATTTTTTGGGGGGTGGTGGGCTAGTTTTGTTACTTTACATTTCTTTCTCCCTTTAACTGAGTCATCATAAATTGGAATNTGAAAGATTTTCTAGTTGCTTCTAGACAGTTCATGACCATTAATAAAAAAAAGCAAAAAAATATAGTCTTTATAGTAGTCATACTAAAGTTTTAGCTTTTTTTTTTTCAAAAAACATTTCCCAAAAAATCTTTTATATTTTTCATTATTTGTTAGTGATTTGAGTATTATTTATTTATAAAATCCAATATATGATGCAATATTAGTATAATGTATTTTATGTATAAGGTACTAATTAATGTTCTAATGTGGTAAAATAGTATAAATTATTATTATTAAACATGAATATTTTGGAATGTGTTTCATATAAAAAATAGTTTTTATTTTGTGTTTGGTAGTCTAGTATTGGGTTGTCAGCATAGTGCTGCTTTATTAATAAGATAAAATGAATGTATTTTATAATAAAAAAAAAATTTTCTAGGCAGAGCTAATATTAAGCAACTTTTAACTGGTTTGTTGTGTGGTATGATATATATATATATATATATATATATATATATATAGAGTGAAGTTTGTGTGTCTGATGAATGAAAGTAAATACTACTGTGAATTAAGATCGTGTAAACAAATAAAGCCCATTAGTTTTCCTGTCTTGGATAGAGGATCGGAAGGTGAGAGGGGGGTTATTTATGGGGCATATTTAGCAGGCGTCGCACCCATGAAGGTTACTCTGCCCATATCCAGACATTTCTCCCATACAGTACATGTAGATATTACACTCTGCTAATATAGTTACAAACACAATCAGTATAGTTCATCAAATACAAATACGTTGTAATAAATCTGTTCTCCAGTCTGCTTCAAGCAGTCAACAGCTGGCCAAGTCAATATCATTTATTGCCACCTGCCTCATCACAATGTACTGTACAGGCAACCATATACTCAGTGTAAAGTCTTTTGAAGGAAATACAATCATTTGTGACCAATCTTTTCAGCCGTGCTGGTAATCGTATAGGAANCATCAATTAATCATTTGCAGCAGGTCACCACCATATATGAACCTTTTCCCCGAAATCCTCCATACTATATCTGTATAAATATAATTATACATTTTAATATAATTATAAATTTAAATATATACAACATACTTTTATTAAAAAAAAAACTATAGGAGTGGATTCAGAGATACTATTTATATGCAATTAATGCTAAGGCAGGGTTGCCAACCTACTGGGAGAAACAAAGAGTTGGCAGCATGGGGCCCTCTAAACGGAAAACCCATNCAATTGCTATAAATGTGCGTGCGTGACATTATGAAGCCCCGGCCATTCATAGTACTGATTGGGGCTGGAGGCAGTGATTTATATATATAAGATGTAGCTCATAGCAACCAATCAGATTCTAGCTACCATTCTCTAGTATGTAATAGGAAGGTGAGTGTAATCTGATTGCTACAAGTAACTTTGGAATGGTAAGGCACTCCCCCTCTTCAGATCATAGCGCAGGCCATGGGTCTTAAATCTGAATAGGTTGGAGCCTATGTTGCATGTACCAGGCTCTATTTTTGCCATCTGCAAAACTGTGCTGAAATAACAACTGTATCATAGTTTCGTGGCTCTGCTACTAATTTGTGATACATTCCCGAGACCAGCTGAAAGACCTCCTTTGGCAAAATAATGTGGTACTTATTAAGTGCATCCTAAGAAGCCCTGGAGAATCATGTGCNGAGGAAACAAGGGAAAAATAAATGAATTTCTATCCTCTAGTTAGATATCTGATATTGATGACCAGGATGTATATAAAACGTAACGTTAGGAGGAAGGAGAATTAGGCAAATGGATAACAAATTAGCCGTTGCTATGCACATACCTGACAAGTATCATTTAATACGAACCGCCAAATGGATATTAACAAAGAGTATCGAATGGTGTTAGGTACATACTAGTCTATAAAGAAAATAATTTTGCTGCAGCAGAATATCATATCCCACCTTTTATAGGATGACCGGTAAGTCNAGGAAACATTTTATATGGTGAAACGGAAATTCAGCTTAAAGTCAGAGGTTCAATTTCATTTTTAAAAACATATCTGTTCTGTTCTCAAGTGACTGTGTATAAAAATGTTTATATCAGTTTATTGTTACTAATGATTCAATGTATGTGACTGTTGTAATTCACAGAGCACTAATGAGCACGTATTCTTTTTACAGTTAGCATTTTTGTATATAGATTTACCTTTTAATCCAAATTATATATATATATATATATATATATATATATATATATATATGCTTTTTCTTTCATATGCCATTTAAATATCTCCCAAAATATTATAATCATCTCCCAAGAATGCATAATCTTCCTTTCAAGATCCATGTAGTTATAAAAAATGGCTGCTTTTTGGATTTATGGGGGATAGTAATCTCCTGGAATTTCAAGGTTTGCTCCCAGACCCCCCAGGAGAGGCAGATAATCTGTCGATCCAGACTTGAAGTCCTTTCTATCCTTAGTACAGATGTGACACTTTATAACTTTTAATACNGTCACGGCACCGGATTTATCCCGAAAGCTTGCTAACTTGTTTTCGCATCATGCTGTCTCTGAAAAGTTGCAGTTCCAGCAGTAACAGCTAGGTGGCGTATCAATGTAGAAGATAACCATTGTCAGTGGCAGGACAACCTGTGTGCTGTTACGCATTAGTGNGGCCTTTTCACACATTTCCCAAAATNTATGGGAGACCCAGCCTTGCATACAGCGACATGGAGGTACTTTATAAATGTTATAAAGTGTCACATCTGGGACTCTATGTATAGGGGGTTTAGTGTTCAGGGGGTGGGGCTTCAGGTTTGATTTGCATTTGATTTGCATAAACATGCAGATGAAAACAACACAGATATATGTCCCAAAGCCCCTGTGTTCACTACAGTCGTACCACAGTGCCTGTGGTTTCCATAGTAAATCAAAATCATACATAATTAGTAGCAGCTTTACATAGTTAAACTGTTGTTTTAAATCATTTTTTTTTTTTTTTTTACCAATATCCTAAATGTGTTATCTCTGTGACTCACCATTGAAGAGGTTTAATGGCCAGAGTAATGTCTATGTAGACATTCATCTGGCTTTAGACAAATGGCAATATATTTTAATTTAAAAAGTCTTTTTTTTTTTTTTTTTTACTACTAAGAATAATTACATTTGTTTAAGAAATCCAATGCTGTTTACAAAAAGAAACAGGGACTTTAATGATAATGGCCTTCTAAAGGGTCTTAAATGTATTTTTGCGCTGTGCTNGTCCCGGGAGATGTGGGGGTAGGGGACAAGGTTAGCACAGAGAGGAATAGGAGTAAACGGCAGCCTCTTTCTACAGAAAACATTCCTCACTAATGATTTCAGCGATTCACCAGTTCCACTTTTAATTGTTTAATCTGTGCAGATGTTTCAATCAGATTGTGCCTCAAAATTAATTTAAAGGCTCATTGTTTTAGCTCAGCGTACAAAACTCTGCATAGGTCATTGATCCAAGCCACTGGCATGCCTCTTATTATGTAAAATGTTGGACTGTGAATTACATAATTGCTTTTAATTACATAATTATAGTGTTTAAATGTGGAGGGGTAAAGGTTACGGTTACATTTTGAAGCCACAGAAGGTTACGTGACATTAAGCAATACGCTNACCTATAACTTCCTAAACTTTCTGTGAAATTTGTGTACTTTCTTGTCCTAGTCNGTCCTTGACCTCGAGAATTAGGAGATTGTGGGGAAATTCCGGCTCTGTCCAAGTGACATGGTTACAAATAATTTGTCTCTTTAGTAAAGAGTTNAGTGTTTACACTGAAAATCTATGGAGGGGGGGGGGATATGTCATGGTTATTAAAAGATATTATGTGTGACCAGACCAATTGTGGGATATTTGTAATAGGATAATAATTAACATTATAGGAAGCCGGAAGAGAACTACAAGATTAAAAGAAAGACTTTAAAAAGTTTTTAAAAACATTTAAAAAAAAAAAAGAGAACCAAAAATGTAAAAATAATAAATTAAATATATTTTGATAATAGTAAGCAGTATATCACAAATAGCATTATACTATACTATATTTCTGTGAAAATATACAACATTTTGGGATTGCTGGCAGAGAACCAGACAACTTGATGACTTCAAGCCCCACCCCCACTGAGCAGTGCTGAGGATTACTGCAGGGGCGGGGCCAGTTGCTAAAACTTGGAGGCTCAATAAAATATGTACCTTAAAATAATTTAAAAATATATTTAAAATAAAGTTAAAAAGTTAGAAAAAGTAAAATTATAATAAAAATAATAATAATGATATTAATAAATATATCCCTATGTATATTATAAACTGTAATTTTTTTTATATATATATTTATATAGAACTCTCTTTTGTTGTTACGCAGATGATCCCTTCTCTGCCGGAGTTACAACGTCACAACAAGATCTCATGCTGTACATTGATCATCTATCCAACCTTTGCCTAGAGTGAGACCCCCCCAGAACTTTGATCTTTACTGAGCTACTTAGGGTAAGAGGAACCAGAGGAGGACATGGAAGACATCTGATGAAAACAAGGAACAATGTTTAACACCAGAGCAGGTAACGGCTGTACAACAAAACCTGAAGCTGAATGAAACATGTAAGGGGCTGANCCAGAGCTAGAAGCAAATGTTCCCNATGTCAAAGCCATGTTGAACAAGCATTTCACAAACTAAAATTGGCGGTGGTCTGAGATAATCATCTCTCGTAACTATCTGCTGAAATAGTACCAATATTTGTCTGATATTGCAAATTGTTAATTTTAGGANGATTATAAAACCTTAATGTTTTGACACTGTCTACATGCAGATTTCCCTATGAAAATAGATGGGGGTGGAGTGGTCTTCCCCTGTCTTGAGGGGAATCTGTATAATGTCATTTTGCGTTATTAGAACTACCATTCTTGAATTCAGTTTTCCAAATGCAGGACTTGTGGTGGTCCTTTGTGAAATCCTAACTTACGTGTTTCAGTTTTATCCCATGCCATATTGGAAATGTTTATCAACACAAACACAGTCCCAAAAAGGCAAGATGAAAACTCCCCTTTTGATGAAGTATAGATCCCAGCTATATTTAGACAACATAGGAAAAAAATGTCCAGTTTGGAGAAATTGTGTATATATTTAGTTTCAGGATAACGAAATGACTGATTATACCTAACCAGGACAAAATGTTAGGAAAAAGAGATTTAACATTGCTGAAATGTGCTCAACTTACAAATGATGTTTAATTGCACCATCACTAGCTCACAGGAGACAGAGAATCAGAACATTAATGTTATTATGTCTTCCGATGTCTCCTTCTTCTTTCATCATAAATATGGCTCCTGGCAGACTTTTGTTCTACCATTTAAATTATGCGGCGGCTCTTTTCATTGAGGTCTAATTGACCATTTGATCTGGACCTCTTATTAAGATTTAGGAACAGAACATTTAAGATATTTGAGCGTACAGCTTGGATCAAACAGGTTTATTATCGTCATCCGGGGAAGCCAAAAAACGTACATCTATTAACATGGGTGGTTTCGTAAATGCCCTCTCTACACAACACACACCCAGATGGACAACAAGAGTGGACATGTTAAAGGAAATAAGCTGTTTACTATTAAGTAGCTTCATGGTTAGGATTATGAGGATAGATTGTGTACGAGAAGAGATTGAAGATTTTTTGATTATAATATTAAATTTATATGTAGTTTCTGTTCTATCAATATGAATATAGTTGGCTACTTTTTATTTAACGTTCTCCTTATCTTGTTTCACCCAAAACTTCCATGAGGCATCTATTCCCGCTCTTGTGGTGGTTACCTTTCATCCCAGAGATATCCACTGTGATCTATGCAGAGCAGCAAAAACTTTTACCATNGGGACCTGAAGGTGCCAAACTCAGGCTCCTACCCTATCCTCCTAAATATNCAGGGTCTTATGCACGGGGTACACATGAGTGCCAATGGGAGAGATGGTAGTGGAAAACCAGCTGAACGTACTGCTCGTCTTTTAACTTGTTATGATATTTTTGTTCCAGTTTTTCTGCCTTGAACATAAAAATAATGAATACATTCTGCCAATGGCTTCCGTGTCTGTAGGCGGTTGATACAAAAAAAAGGCTCTTCCGGAAGTTTTGTTCCTATTTGTTACATTTGTTTTCACACCTTAAACAACAAAGAATATAAAGAGACAATGAGAGCTGGCACCCACACCTTGCCGACGGCTATGTCACACCTCGTCCACACCTGAGTCTCTCATGTTATTTGTGAAAGCCGCAGCACATTGAATCCTGTGCACTGTATAATTGGCCATTTATTCATATTCCTGGAACACTTCCAGTACCCAGGGCAGATCTAAACGATGTAATGGCATCTAATTCTGTCAATACCGCATATGGAGTTTACTTTCCTACTCAAAGTATTTGCACTCTTTTTCGCTCAATGTACTACTTAGAAACACAGTGGCACATCATTTAATCTCATTTAGGATATTGTTCAGATTCAAGACAAAGGGGTTCCAGTGTGTCTTACTCATTCATCAGGCTTATTCTTTCTAAATAATGCAAATGTTATTTTTTTTTGAGCTGTCTTTTTTTATTAATTTTTTTTAAGAACTGGTAGCTTTGTCCAAATATCCCTATTTCAACAACTTATACGCTCATTACAGCGACTGATTCTCATTCCGATGCTTTATCATTATCTTTTGGGCTGACAGGGAATCGGCCAACTGGTTCGTTTCAATGTAAAGTGAGGATAAGGGCTAGGCTGTACAGAGGTGGTGGTCATTGAAGATGAAGGTTGCGCTTAGGCTGGGGAGAAGGAATCAATCAAAGAAGTGGAAGGTTAGGGTTTGGTAACAGTTAATAGAAGGTATGTCAGTACACTAATATACTTTACTGTGTATTTTATTATTTCACTTTTACTTGTGTACTCTGCAATCTTTAATAAGCTTTAATAAATATCTTTTACATTGAACTGGATCCGGACTTGGGACCTGATAGGCCATGCGCAAGCATTCTCTTACCTTAAGGTATATGGTGCATCCTCACTTAAAGTTGATAACGTGGAGGGTGGTTATATTCTAAGTTAGCTGTGTACATTCTNATGACCTATCTGACTGTAACTTATTACACACTAGAGTGACCAGCCTTTCCTGCTGAACTCATTTAATCCTAAACTAAAATGGTTTGGAGGCTGAACTGGCATTGGCAAGACACTACCCACATGTCTACCTCCCATAGGTATGTATCTGTACGTCAGATCAGTGGTCGAAGTGGAAATTTAGAAGTAGGGGTATGGACATTCAGAAGAGACGGTATGGAAACATAGACAAAATGGAAGTCAATGGAGATTTTTTATTTTTCTATTACATCAGTGGGAGAAGTGCCGGTATGTCATACCCCCGTATACCCCCCCACTTCGAGCCCTGCGTCAGATGGTATCATCTGACGTACAGATACATACCTATGGGAGGTGGACATGTGGCTAGTGTCTTGCCAATGCCAGTTCAGCCTCCAAACCATTTTAGTTGCCCTAGTTGGGCCGTGAAAAGAATATGCCGTATAANCCTATGCCCCTCCCCCCTTTGTTGTTTCCATAGCAACCACCTCCGGGCTCCCCCTTATCTCAGGACCCTGTTTCAGCCCCCCTTCCCCCATAAATTCCCAAAGGATTAAATGAGTTCAGCAGGAAAGGCTGGTCACTCTAGTGTGTAATAAGTTACAGTCAGATAGGTCATTAGAATGTACACAGCTAACGTCTGATAAAGTGTTAGATAACTATCTTAACAAACAATTCTGCGCACAAAATCCAGGGGAAGATTCCAGTACAATAAATCAGCAACGGCGCACAGATGTCCTGATACAAATCACTGCTGGCTGCCAGGGCACATTGGATCAGGTCTCTGTTTTCACGGTCCATTGAACCTAGACGGGAAAACTATTAGACAGGGGAGCTATGTTAAGCTGCTTGAGTGCATGCCACAGTGTAATGTAGTACATTGCACTGTATACGTCTCATTTCCCCTTGTCCAGATGCTCCTTACAGGCACTCCTGACAAATAAACAGTGGGGGGACATTATAATTAATCAGGAGAAAATATGGTCGAGNTACATTGTACTGACTGTCAGTGGCAGAGAGAGACCACTTACCACAATCCGCTTTTCCACAACAATAGGCCCAATTTGCAGAGTGTAATGGCCATTTATTCTGTGTCAGACACCTGGACACCATTTGTTGTTTTTTCTTAAATACACAGAGAAAATCAATACGTTTTACTAGAAGACTTTATTTCCGCTAAAAGGGCATTCTACTCCCGACTACAGATCACATTCCGTATGTTAACAACGTCCACAATGGAGGCTTACCTATGAAATGTTCCGTGCCGAGGCTCCGAGGAGCTAAACATACCAAACTGGAGTAAATGAAACATGGAGATGTTGCCCATAGCAACCAGTCAGATCCTAGCTTTAACTTTTTTATTACATACTTAAGAATGTCAACTAGAATAACTATAGGCAACATCTCCTCTTTTCCTCAGTTNATATAGCCCCTATACTGGCCAGAATATGTACATAAAGTAGTTAATCCACTAGCAATAGGATTTTTGGATTTTGCCCAAATAGGGAAAATGGCCGTCACGGGTGGCTCAGTGAATAGCACTGATGTCTCACAGCTCTAAGGTTGTAAGTTTGATTCCTTGGACCTTATCTGTGTGGAGTTTGAATGTTCTCCCCGTGACTGTGTGGGTTTCCTCCCACATCTAAACCTGGTAATAAATAAATAATAAATAATTGTGTTTTTTAATTACTTGGTTAGGGTATCCGTACTCTAGTCTCAATGAACTTGTTATAGACAGCCACTAATAATTTAAAACGGNAAAACTAATATTGTTGTTTGGGGATGATCATGTTATACATTGATACCCGGTAATGAAATAAAGAGAAAAACATAGATAAAAATGAATGCCTTCATTTAGGCCTTTTGTATTCCCAATCCCTGAATATGAGAATCAGATAATTAATCGGATCAATGTTCTGGGGACCCTAGTGTTCTGTTAAAATCTTAGAATTGTGCAAAATTNAATTATTCACATAGGTAACAGGAAATTACAGCAATTGGCTCCCTAATATAAATGAGCTATTTATTAAAATGAGCCTTTATAAGGGAAAACATTCCGACTCATATTTTCTTAGTCCCTTCTTAAATGGGGTTAATTGACCATGTGTTATCAATTAACATATGTTTCAGTAGTGAGTGTACTGTATAAGTTCCAGGAGTTAAATTGGGTCCATTTCCTTAAGGTTGGGTGTTTTCCGTTTTACTATTGTTATATATATATATATATATATATATATATATATCTATATCTATCTATATATATATATATAGGCAACATATACCATACTTTTTTATCCTAAAGCATAACTACACAGAATGAATTAAACACTGCTCAAAAACTGTGATGAAAGTATTTGTTTCATAATATCAATCTTTAGCTGGCCATACACTATAAGATAAATTGTTCCAATCGAAAGATTTTTCCAAAGTGGGTAAAACCATGTTGAATTGGAGGGGAGGTTAATTGAATGAATTGCAAACAGTATTACAGGTGAGATGATGTTTCCTAGCACAAGTCTAATAACAGTGTAACAGTAACACTGGTCAGTGTGCAAAAAGCAAAAATAAAGTATTCTCCCTGCATGCAAACACTGACTCTTGAAAAA
>JABWIB010005432.1:0-14419 GCA_016617825.1 Platyplectrum ornatum
CAGGCTATTTCCTAGTGAGCAAAGGGACAGGGTCCTTTAGCCCACTAGGATTTAGCTTTCTCATACAAGAACAGGCTATTTCCTAGTGGCCAGAAGGACCAGGTCCTTTAGCCCACTAGGATTTAGACTCAACCTTACTTGCAATGGAAACTCCTTCCTGTCGTGAGCCTGGGCCACATGTGATGACATCACAAGGTCCTGTATGCTCTATCGTCCTACTTTGTTTTTTTTATTATTTCTTTTAATCCATCGGAGTCCCGCGGTTTTTCAACAAAATCAAGAGATCTTATAATATCCAGATAAGGAATACCGCATGACTCATGAATATTATGTTAGGTTCACAGAACGGGTGTTTGTAGTTCTATTCTTAAACATTAAAGTTCAGCGGGCTCCAGAAAAATGGCGCTTTCCCGGCTACAAATGCCAGACAAAGTCTGTAAATACACAAGTGATGACCTTTGACCCCATGCGGGTTTTTTTTTTTTTTTTTCTCTACAGTGCAGCGGACATTGTTATATGCCTGTGTTTTACATGGTTTTTGGCGTTAAATTGGGGTCTTTTTACGTTTACGGTAATGTATTTTAGTTCTTTCTGCTTTCTACAGCATTGACGTTCTGCATCATCGACCTCCGGAGCGTGTGGAGCTAGTGTTCCGCCTCCACGCCACCTTACAACTTCATAGGTAATATTTCATGTTTAAGGTAGTCCATAAATACTGTGAAACAGACGCAATTCACAGTTCCGTATACATTGTGGGGACACAGCAGCTATGGACACGCTGTGTGGTGTTCCCTTGTGTCTGTTAGCATTTTATATCCACAGACAGGAACATAATGTGTATAAAGCTCTGCCTGAGGAGCTAAGATTAATGGGCAAGATGATTGGCCACCATTATATGTTAAGTAATGGAAATGTACAATATATTGTCCTTATTGTGCAATGGAAAGGGAATATTCTAGTGATCGTTACACTGGAGGCAAGTAGTTTGGTTACAATTCCGCTTGTCACCTGTAACGCCCATCATATGTTATTTAAGCTGCAACATTAGTTTTTTTTTTTAACTATAATCTATAAACTATATTTTAATCTAGAATAAGAAGGCTTCTCAAAGTGGTTACTGGGTAGCTGGCATCTTTGCTTGTATACATGCTCACAATAGACAGTTTGCAGGTTATGTCACGTTAGCAGGAAAGGTAGTGGCAATTGTATGTGAAATTATCATTTTATCCTTGTTTTCAACAATAAAATCTGCTGTGTTGTCCAGTGACTTACCTTTTTATTATTTATTTTACATACCTAGTAATTGATTTAAGATATATTTCCTAGGTTTGTGTGATATTACTACTATGACAATAAACGTGTTCACATATTTTAAGGAGTCTTAATAAGATTTTCTCAATTTCATATTTAGGGTTGAGGAATAGAAAAGATTATTTGTCGTTTATGGTGTTTCACTGAAAACACCTGATAGATTTGAGCAGTTTTCAAGTTTGACTGTTTCCATAGAAATATTTGTTATATACACACTCATTTTATATACCTATTTTTAAGAATGAAGATTTTCTGCACACACCAAAGATATCATTATTGTTATTCAACTCCTAGAAACGTACAAACTGGTAGTACAGTGCTTGCAATTGCACTTAATCCGGTTCTATGTGCCTTCAAAATAAAAATGAACATATTCGTTTTGTTTTTACTTATTTTTAGCAGTGAAATAAAAGGATGGAAGATTCGTCGCCAGGGCAAAATGAACCTGAACAACAACAATTTTATTGCCACGTAAGTACTACATTATTTTTAGTGTAATCTGTAATTCATTATTTATAAATATGTACAAAGTTCTTTATGACATTTTATTTTAGGAAAAAAAAGACAAGTGATTAAATAATATGATCATCAAAAACAATGTTAGAAATTTTAATTCATAAATGAGACTAAAATTGTGAATAAAATACTGTTCACATTTCACTTCAATAATTATCTCAGTTAATATAAATAATAAAGGTGTTTTGAACTAAATATATATTTTACTGTAGCTTTAAATAATTTTTTATTTTATATATATATATATATATATATATATATATATATATAGTAAAAACTTATGAAAAAAAAATGTAATCATGTACAGGTCAGAACGTCTAGTCCCAACGGCGACCAGTATCCATATATAAATATGACAAGCCACATGTTAGGGGCAGAGCTCAACAAATACTGGTCGCCATTGGACTAGAAGTTCTGCCTGATCAACACCAAGGAGAAACCTACTCTGGTCACCTGCTTAAATTATTGTGACAGAAGTTCAGTGCCCTCTGTTCATGTAGCTTCAATGTACTAAGGATTAGGAAATTGTGTATATAAGTGTGTGTATGTAAGTACATGGATAAATGTATGTACTAGCACATGCACTAATATAGAAACATAGAAAGTGATGGCAGATAAGAGCCACTTGACCCAATCAGTCTGCCCCATTGTGTATTTAAAAATTTTATTCTCGATTTTTGTTTGAGACTCAGAATACCCTTATAGTTATCAAGCCTCCACCACTTTTGATGGGAGGCTATTCCACTTATCAACTACCCTTTCAGTGAAGCAATTCTTTTGTAATTTCCCCTGAACCTACCACCCTCCAGCATATACGCATGCCCTCGGATTTTACCACACCTCTTTCTTTGAAAACTGCCCCCCTCCTCCACCTGTTGACATCCCTTGATATATTTGAAAGCTGCTATTAGATCACCCCTCTTCCTTCTCTGCTGCAACATATTTAGTTGCTCTAGTCTTTCATTTTTGTTGGTCATACCATGTACCATTTTGGTTGCTCTTTTTTTGCACTCTCATTGTGGAGATATGGCCTCCAGACCTGGGCCTAAATTTTCTAAGCAGGGAGATGGAAAAGTGGTGAAGTTGCCCATAGCTACCAATCAGATACAAGCTCACATTCTCCAGCATGTAAAATGAGGCTGAGAGCTTGAATCTGATTGGTTGCTATGGGCAACATCCCCAACTCCCTATAATCTCCCTGCTTAGTAAATTTAGGCACTGAACACAGTATTCTAGGTGAGGCCGTACCAATGCCCTAAAGAGATGCATTACTACCTCTTTCTGCTACTAATTCCGCTCCCTATACAACCAAGCATCTAACTTGCCTTTCTCACTGCTTTGTTACATTGGCCTTTTTTGTAATAAAAGACGCTGGTTCATAAGTTCGTAAAAAAATGACAAGTATGTTTTAATGTGGCTAATTGAGAGCGCTAGCTGTATTTTATCATTTGAAAATGGTGGATTTTAGTATGTAAGTGGAACATTTACATTTGTTTTTAGTCTAAAGGGAAAAGCAAAGCTGTAAAGGCCAATATCTGTTATTAGGTTTCACAAGAACCTTGAGGTCCTACTATTGTGTTTACATGTATCACTGCACTTTTAAATTTCCACAGCCCATTCAATATTCCCTAATGAAACACAGAATGGATGGTTATGAAAACATGGCAAACTGTAGTGAGTAACGCTTACATTATATTTTTGAGCAAACATAGTTGTGAGTAGATTGAATGTGACTTATTTTGGTTCATTTTTTTGGTTGCATTATATTCAGACTTAAAATTTAAAATCTATTTTTGTTTGTTTTTTTTTATTTAAAACTATTTTTTTTTTTTTAGTAAACTGGTTCATTTTAGTTGTTTACACATGAAATAGGTGCATCAAGGAGTAGAATTGGGATATGAATTTCACTCAATCACTTGGTTTGAGTGCGAGTCAAACATGTACATGTCTTTATGCATGCCCTCAACAGAAAAGGCTCTATAGCATACAGCAGGCTTAGCTTCTTTCTCATTTCCCAATCTGTTGTTTGATTTAAATCAGAAGTTCTCAACCAGTGGTATGTGTACTACTCTTTGGTGATATCCGAGACAACTGGGCTGTGTTATATAGAGTTACAACATCCAGAAATATTTATATTTTAAACATGACCAATATTAGAAGGCAGTGAAATAGTCTCAAAAAACTGGATGTAAATGCTAAGGAGTTGATCTGCTAATCAGGATCATAGTAACAGAAGAAGGGAGGGGTCGAATAGGATTTGTCAGTGGTACTGATAGCCATTATATTTTCTACCCTGCTCTTGCATCTGGATGACTGGAGAAAGGATATGGCTGCTTTCTGTGTATATACAAATTGTTTGAGTCGATCATATCTGCAGTTGTGGTGATCCTGGATCTCAGTTAATTGTGTAAATTGCTTTGTGTTTTACCAGGATGTATGTGATTTCTGTGTCTGTCTGAATATTTTACACATGCGAAATGGAACTTCAGCATACTGCTACTGCGCATATTCTTACAAGACCCTTCCAGCTCTGATCTGGATACTTATTAATCATTTTGTTTAAATCCTAGTGGTGGTGGAGTGGAATGGGCAGTTTGTGTAATACAAGTATGCAAGGTGGGAGCAGGAGGTATGCTTATCGTACAGTAAGGGCTTTGCTAATTCCTAACACACAGTCCTCATTTCCACACAGACCCCCATTAATGTATGTGTCGTCGCAGACTTTAGAAAGCTCTCGCTGTGTCTACTGTATCAGTCTTCAGGCCGGCAGTCTGAGGATGTCACATGATACTGAGAGCTTTACCTCACAGTGTGTATGTGTCATCAGCTACAGGACTAGAGATTCTTACTGTGTGAGTCATGCTGGCTACAGGTATTCAGTGTCTCTGCAGATGGAAACGACTCATATGCTGATACAATGCTCGGGCTGGTCTGATCCTTGTACAGCTAGCTAGACGTTACACACACTGTTGTGTGTACAACGCACCTCTGATATAGCCTGTGTCAAGTGCCTTTGTTTATACAGAAAAAAAAACATTTGTTCAGAAAAATACATTATTTGACTCATATTTCTGCATGTCAGTCATTGGCTCTCACATATGTTCCAGTTGTGTATGTGTGTGTTTAAAAAAGATATACAAAAATATCAATAATATATATATATATATAAATCTCACACACACACACACACACACACTGTAAAAGAAAACTTGCCATTTAACTTTTGTTTGTTTCAAAACAATTGTCGAGTCCTTTCAAGCTACCCAATGAGTTATCCAGTGTTTTACACTATGTAGCTTGGGTGCTGAGTTTTAACTTCTTTTTTTTTTTCTGTACCACGTTCACATTACCAGCCTGAAAATTGCCAGTGTTTTTAAAACCCATCGATCTGCGGGCGCATGGACAGTCTGTCTGTTCACACTGCACAGTTTTGACCCTTTGTTTCTCCTTGTTTCTCGGACCTGGCTTTTAACAGCAACCCCTTCTTTTTAGCTGGGTCTAAGACCTGGCTAGAGAGAGCTGAGGTTTGCGTTCAGACTGCATGAAAAAAAAAAAGCTGGGCCTGTCATAAAGTCAAGCGTTTTCATGAAAGTCTGAACAGGGTATTAATCAGTTCAATAAACAGATTGTTATATGTATTGTTTTAAAATTGTAAACTTTTATAACATTCTTGTAAGTAGGAATTACATTTAATAATTATGTTGGGATTCCATTATTACTCATTGAATACAGTGGTTTAGGACAGGAATAATATGCTATTTGAGGTAACTTATACCCCGTTCACACAGAGCGCTATTACCCGGACAGTTCAGTCAACTGCCCAGGTTGACTGATCTGCCCGGGTAGTGCGCTCTGTGTGAACGGAGCTAAATATACTACTCTGGAGAAAAACTCATGTCAGTACTCAGAATTTCCCTTAAATCCAGTTGTACAGTGTACCCTGTAATAAAAATATAAATGAAAAAGTAAATGTGTTGTTTTTGTTTTTTTTTATAATTTTATTTTTTATTGTTTTAAATAAATTTTTACAGTATATTTTCTATTACTTTTATATGAATTTTTTTTACATTATTTTAAAATTTTTACTTTTTATAATTTTTTGTAATTTTTATTTTTAATTTGTTTTTTTTGGTATTTCATATTTATTTGTGTGACATCACTTTTTACAGCCAATCACTGCTGAATGATAAGGGTGAAACTCTAGTTTCGCCTAACCACCCTGGTTCAGTGTGAACGGTTTCACCATGCTAGCTTGTGAATTATCAGGGTAATTCAGCAATGTGAACGGGGATAATGACCAGGGTAATTCAGAGCCTCAGCAAACTACCCTGTTAGTAAAATATTGAATTACCATTAAACTTATGAGCGTGTGGGCAAATTGCAGCGGATGTAAAATGAATTTTTAGGAAAATGCCCAATGCATGGGCAGGGTTTGAATGTAAGAGTTTTTATAATTAACTCCAATACTCTATAAAACTTTAAAACACTCTCTTATGGTGTGACTATTTTGGCGCAATTTAGCACAGACAGGAACAATGACTAATGCAATGTTGAATTTAGTATCTTAAGTTGCGATACCAGGGTAATGTTGGGTCTGTTAAATGAATATTGGTACATTTTTTTTCTATATAAATGATACATTTTAATTAATGAAAAAATTATAAATTAATATAAATTTATTTTTTTAGTTAGTATTGCATCGTTGACAGTTTGTTATCCTCATACCTCTTTGAAAGGAACCTTTTGTAATTTGACATGTTTATATTGTACAGTATGTCTCTATGAAGGTTAATGATTGATATTTTTGAGCCACTTAATTACCATGTATGATGTGTTACAAATTAAGCACATTTGGATTAGTTTTTTTTGTCCCTATATATTTAATGTTCAACTAATGAATGCTGTGTTTCTAGCTTTGTGGAGTCTACTGTGCATCCGCACTCAATCTTCAAACTCACTTTTTGGGCTTCAGGCATAAGAAGGTGAGATCATATTTTTTTCCTTTTAGATATACAGTGTTATCTCTCTCTTTCTGTAACAAACTCCAGTAATTGGTGAAAAGAAACAGAGTTGTAGGCCCTCTCGAAATTTGGAGAGAGAGTGGCCTAAATTCACTAAGCAGGGAGTTTGCAGGGGAATTGAAAATTGGGGATGTTGCCCATAGCAACCAATCAGATTTGAGCTCACATTCTCCAGTATGTAAAATGAAACTGAGAACTCAAATCTGATTGGTTGCTATTGGTAACATCCCCACTTTTCAATTCCCCTGCAAACTCTCCGCCAGTGAATTTTTATTCTGATTAAATTTTATAATGCCAACCCAAGTGAACTATCTGGGGTTCCATCTCTAGAAGTCCAGCTTTAAAGTCGCCTTCAAAAAGACTGGGAATTGTGCATGGTAGTGGTTTCTTAAGTTCAGTGAATTTGATTTCTTGTGTAATTAAGGCTAGGGGATTTCCATTTAAAATTAAAAACCATTTAAGGCTTGCTATTGTCAATCACCGACAGGCACAGAGAAAGCTATTCACTAGCTGAACTTCAGTTTTTGTGGGCATCATTGAGCCAAATTATTCAGTCAAAGCTGATTTTTTTTTTTGCATGCATTTGGATATTTTATATGTCTGAGAAATTTTATAAGATTTTATCCCATTCTTTTTCCGTCTGTTAGGCTGAGGAGGCCCTTCGTAATCATGGGGACAGCTTTTTAAAAGGTAAATATTGCTTTCACAAGATCTGGAATTTTTTTATGATTTCTGCCACTTAGGGGCCGACTCAATCTGGCACGAAGATGAGAAAAATCAGGCTGCACGGTTTTTCCCATCTATTACGGTAGTGAAAGATATGCAAACAGCGCAAGGGGGAAAATGCCACATGAAGCGGAATATATACGGCTACTTAGTCATTTAAATAATTTTAACAACATTTTAAATCTATTTAAATAGATTTAATATGAAAGGTAAATTAACAATATTCATTTCACAACAAAAAGACAAAAAAAAAATAGAGGTACAGAAATTAAAAGGGGAGGATCAATGTGGGTACAGCAATATATATAACAATGCATTGCAAGAGATCAACCCCCATATAAGCCTACCGGGGGATGAGGTGAGGGGACCGATCTGTGGGCAAAGAAAAACTGAATCCTCGACACACCACACAAATTAACAAGGAGTCACCTGCAACGTTGTGGTAGAGGGGTCCTGATCCCCCACAATCCAGGGTTTCAGATGGGGAGAGAGGTTAATTCGGCTACAGAGGCGAGCACCGCCCCACCATCGTGATCTCCGGACACAAATTCCATCCATGGGAGCCAGCGGATCAAGTAAGAGGTCCTTGGGGATAAGGTAGGAACTCCACATGTCTCCATGTCTCGGCTGAATTGAACCTTATTTCTAATATTTATCAGGAAGGGAGGGACAGGGTCTCTCCAATGCTGGGCTATAGCTTTATCGATATATAGATATATACAGTCTGGGGTCCGGGGCCAGATTGATGTTGCCCCGGACCCTAGACTTTCCAACGTACCAGTGAGGATAAGGAACCTATCATGACTGTCCTCGGATTTAGTTTGGAGTGTAAAAGCGTAATCAGCATGAAAGATGATGGCCACACCATTTCCTTTAACTGGACCGTTGGCAGTATAGACAACAGGATAAGTTCTATCTTCCAAAGCAGGGGTGAGGACTGAGTAGAAATGGGTTTTATTCCACAGTTGCGCTACCTCCATCTGTAGTAGACTTCAACTTGATGAGGAAATCCTGGCGAAGCGAACGGATGGTGACTGGGACATCCAGGTCCAGCTAATGTCTGAAAGATGGGGAGGCCGATCAGAAGCCTGCAGAGGACGCAGAGCGGGTGCGGAGCCCTGGTCGGATCCCGAGGCCGTTGCTTTTTGAGATTGTTGTCGTGGAGTAAACTGCAGAGGCGGGGCCTATATATAGATAGATAGATAGATACCTCCCCTGCAATTCAACATGGTTTTGCCCATGAGAGTGTAACTCATGAGTGTGAGTCATGAGAGTGAAAAGCTGAATCTGGCCCATAGAGAGAGAGAGAGAGAGAGATAGATATAATTTCTCAGGCATCTATTGGGGGACACTGCAAACCATGGGGTATAGTAGACAGGAGACAGTGGCACTTTAAATAAACTTGTTTAGAAAGCTGGCTCCTCCCCTACTATGCCCCTCCTCAGGAAGAACACCTCAGTTTTTTTTAAGTGCCCGGTGAGACATGGCACACTTTCTTTACTTGTTTAATATTTTTAATATTTTTTAAATAATTTTTAACATTTCTTTTTTTTCTTTTACCTTTTTAGGACCAGCGCTGCTCAGGGACGCCTCCCCAGGGCTGGATAGTCTCTGGCCATCCTTCAGCCTGGGTCCCTGACCGGGAGTGGCCCTAGAGCACCGGCAGCGCTATGGTCCGGAGCGGGAGTAAGGACCCTCCTGTGAGGCTGACCACCCCCGGCTTGTGCCGCGTTCTCCCGCTCTAGCGGGAGTCCCCTTGCAGCTGCCGGCAGCTTTATGCTCCGGCAGCGCTGTGATATGGAGCCGGGAAGAAGACCCTTTAAGGAGACCGACCTCTTCCTCGGCGTTACAAGCGGCGGGACTCCCGTGTCATGCTGCCGGGCCTATGCATGTACAGCATAGGCCCGGCTTGTGTCGGCGCCCGGCCCCTCCCCCGATGCCGAGGTAACCTTCAATGGCAGAGATCTCTCGGCGGGAGGGGCCATGCAGTCGGGGCAGACCTCCAGGAGGGAGATCACTGCTCTCGGCTGTGCCTCTCACGACGGGAGAGAAAGCGGCCATGCTAATCTGCAGCTACAGGTGGTGAGTAAGAAGGGGAGGGCTTGCCCCTCCCCCAACGTCTGGCAACTTGATTTCCCGCACTGGCTGGGGTCACAAGGTCTCGGTAGCTGCCATTTCTCACTGCACTGCTGTCTGTGCTGCTGGACACTGCACTCTGTGCTGCTGGCCATTACTGCTGTGCATAGGCTGCTCTCCCTGCTGTGCTCCACTCCTCTACTTTTATAGTACATAGGTAGTGGGGTTTAGTCAGTTGAGAGGGTGTACTTTTAGACTCTATTCCCCTCTTTTTTTCCCCCATTATAGTTGGGTGTGTTAAGGGTGGGCTGCTGGTTACTTTAGAACTCTCTCTGTCTGTTTGGGTCTTTCTCTGCCTTTTTAACTGTAAAGAATGTCTGAGAAAGGTTCCTCTAAGGGCAAGGGTCCTGCTGCTGGTACTGCGCTACGCTATACTTGCGCTAACTGTCGTGCCAAATTATCTTGTGGACAGGCGGACCTAAATGCCCTGTGCGCAGCTTGTGAGGCGGACCTTCGTGACCAGCGTCTGCAAACAGAAGTTTCACTGCCTGTAGAGGAGCCGGCCTGGCTGAAGTCCTTGTCGGCGTCCATAGGCGAACCTACCCGGGTAATGTCCCAGCGACTGGTAAGTGACCCAATTTATCCTTCTGCACCACACTCGGTACACACTCAGCCTGGTCCATCCACTAGTGGGGGTTTCCAGGCAGAGGCTGGTCTGGCGCGCTCCCTGGCGGAGACTGCCCAGGGTTTGTCCATGACCTCCTCTTCTTTGGAGCGCCTGCTCTCTGCCCCCCATCGCTTGGCTGGCAAGCGGCGTGTTCCGGAGGGGGCTCATGTTTTAGGCTCTGAGCCTGAATATTCTCCTGAGGAGGAGGAGTTTCCGGAATCTGAGGGTTAGGAGGAAATATTTGAGGGTCAGAGTCTATTCCCACTCAAAATGTGGATGATTTAATTTTGGGTATTCGTCACTTTTTGGGTTTTGCGGACCCAGAGGTCACGGACCCTGCAGGGTTTTCCCTATTCAAACGCCAGAAAAAACAAGTGGTCTACTTCCCTCCTGCCCCTCAGCTTTTGGAAGTAATTTCAGAGGCTTGGCAACAACCCAACCGTAGATTCCGTATGCCGGGGCGGTTTAAGTCATGTTATCCCCTACCGGTGGAAGATTCGGTTAAGTGGGAGGCTTGTAGACGCCCCTGTCGCCCGCTTGTCTAAGTCCACTGTTCTTCTGGTGCAAGGGGGGATTTCCCTGTCTGACGCTACAGACAAAAATTGTGACTACCTATTGAAATTGACTTATGAGGCCTCATGTAGTCTATTCAGACCAGGCATCGCCACGGCCTGGGCCAATAAAGCGGTGCAGGCTTGGTCGGAGGAGCTCATTAAGGGTCTCCAGGAAAATCGCCCTAGGGCAGAGTTGCTGGTTCTAGCGGAGCATATCAAGGACACAACTGACTATATTGGTCAGGCGTCCTTGGATGCTACCTCGGTTAACTCACAGCTGTCTGGTCTAATTATTGCTGCAGGGGGAGTTTCTTGTTTCTCTGGACATCAAGGATGCCTACCTCCATGTACCCATCTGGGAGGGACATCAGGCTCTCCTTCGTTTTGCAGTGTGCGAGGATCACTTCCAGTTCAGGCTTTACCCTTTGGCCTGGCTACTGCCCCAAGGGTTTTTACAAAGGTCATGTCGGTTATGGCGGCTCAGTTGCGCACCTGGGGAGTCACCATTGTGCCGTACCTCGACGACCTCTTGATCAAGGCCCCATCTGCTCCTATTCTTCAGTCGCATCTCCAGCTGACGATGTCCTTCTTGAGGGATCACGGATGGATTCTGAATCTGCCGAAGTCATCCTTGATTCCGTCACAGAGAATGAGGTTCCTGGGCCTGCTATTCGACACAGCGTGTCAGCGGGTATTTTCTCCCGGAGGACAGCAAGGTCCGAACTCTTCTCAGACGTCGGGAGGTGTCCTTGTTGAGCTGCATGAAGCTTCTGGGGACCATGGTCTCCACCTTCGAAGCGGTCCCATTCGCACAGTTCCATTACAGGCCTCTGCAGAGGGAGATGCTTTGGAAATGGTCCGGCTCTCCTCTCCACCTCTCGGGCTGGGGAGCGGTCTTTGGGGAATTCAGGACCCAAGGTCTGTGGACTTTCAGGGAACAGCTGTTACCCATCAACATCCTGGAACTCAGAGCAGTCTTCAATGCCCTGGTGGCGGCTCAGGCTCTGTTAGTGCGCAAGCTGCTGAAGATCAGGTCAGACAATGCGACAGCNGTGGCCTACATAAACCATCAAGGGGGGACGCGCAGTTCCCAGGCCATGGCGGAGACCTCCCGGATCATGGTCTGGGCGGAGACTCACGTCCCAGAGATCTCTGCGGTCTATCTTCCTGGACTGGACAATTGGGAGGCGGATTACTTGAGCCGNAACAGGATCCACCCAGGAGAGTGGTCTCTTCACGGCGAAGTCTTTGACCGTCTGGTTCGTCGCTGGGGACAGCCGGACGTAGATCTCATGGCGTCCCGGCTGAACTTCAAAGTCCCTCTGTACTGCTCCAAGTCCAGGGATCCCCAGGCGGGCTACGTAGACGCCATGTCCATCCAGTGGCGCTTCGCTTGGTTACCTGTTCCCGCCGATTCCCATGCTGCCGAGTGTCTTGAAGAAGTTGAAGCGGGAGAAGGTTCCCGCCATCTTCGTGGCTCCGGACTGGCCCCACAGGGCATGGTACTTGGACATCCTGGGGATGTCTGTCGACGCCCCCTTCCGGCTTCCGCTTCGCCCAGACCTTCTCGTTCAAGGCCCGCTTCTGTGCCACGATTTGCCTCAGCTTCGTTTGACGGCGTGGCTGCTGAGACCCTGATCCTTCGGGCCCAGGGTTTTTCGCCAGCGGTCATCTGGGCTATGATCCAGGCAAGGAAGCCTTCTTCCTCCGCAAAAGGCCTCCGTCTTTGAAGTTGCAGNTGTCTGCTCTCACTATTTTCTTTCAGAGGAAATTGGCAACCATGAAGGATATCCAGACTATCTTGCAAGGAGAACTTCATGTCCAACCTCCGTTCGTTTATCCCCTGGAACCTTGGGATCTGGTTCTGGTTCTTCAGGCGCTAACAAAGCCGCCTTTTGAACCTTTAGAGTCGGCTGAGTGGCGGTTTTTCACCTGGAAGGTGGTTTTTTTTTGTTAGCGATCTCGTCGGCTCGCAGAGTCTCTGAGTTTGGGGCGTTGTGTTCTAATCCCCTGTTTTTGGTTTTCCATGAGGACCGGGCGGTTCTCAGGACCAAACCATCTTTTGTTCCGAAGGTTATTTCCCGTTTCCACCTTAATCAGGAGATTGTGGTTCCGGCCTTTGTTCCTGATGAGCAGTCATCAGATCCGTCTATGCAGTTGCTTGACGTTGTCCGTGCTCTGCGCTGCTATGTGGATCTCACGGCTTCCATACGTAAGACGGCAGATTTGTTCTCTTTATACGATGCTCACAAACGCGGTTGGTCACTCTTGCGCGTTGGCTTACTTCGGTGATTCGGTGGGCTTATGTTGACGCGGGCAAGCCTGTGCCGGCGGGTTTGGCGGCCCACTCCATGCGGGCGGTGAGTGCTTCTTGGGCAGCGCGCCATGGGGCTTCTGCTGAACAACTGTGTCGCGCGGCTACTTGGTCCTCGGTCCACACTTTTATCAAATTTTACCGGTTGCAAGGCTTTGCAACACTAGATGCCAGCTTTGGGCGCATGGTGTTGCGAGCAGCAGTTTCAGAGCAATCCCTCCCTTAGGGGTATCTTTGGAAGGTCCCCATGGTTTGCAGTGTCTCCCGATGGATGCCTGAGAAAACAGGATTTTTGTTTCTTACCTGTAAAATCCGTTTCTCTTAGTCCATTGGGTGACACTGCACGCCCTCCCTGTTGCTCTTCCTGTTGTGTTAGTTTTCAGGTTACCCCTGTCTCTTAGGGGCTTTGTTAGTTAAAAACTGAGGTGTTCTTCCTGAGGAGGGGCATAGTAGGGGAGGAGCCAGCCTTCTAAACAAGTTTATTTAAAGTGCCACTGTCTCCTGTCACCCTACTATACCCCATGGTTTGCAGTGTCCCCCAATGGACTAAGAGAAACGGATTTTACAGGTAAGAAACAAAAATCCCGTTATAAATTAGTGCCATTACTCACCGACAGATATCCAAATTACAAACTATGATATAAAATAGGGGCTCTGTTCAGTTTAGGACCACCATAGCAGAAATGTCTTGAAACTAGCACATGGCTTATTATTTACAGGTACCCAGCATTGCATATTCTGATTTGTAATGCATAGCGTCTTTTATATATTAGCAAATTATTTGGTAATTAGACCAAAAATGTTAGTTAGAAAATATCCAAAAACTCAGATTACAGAAATAAAATATAATTGTATGCATTGTGTATTCTATGGGGCAGATTCAATTAACTGCAAAGACAGGGAAAAGCGTGAAGTGCTCCTATTCATGTCTGTAACAGTAGCCCAGCATTGCCTACGTGTTTGATATTGAGATATCATTTAGTGTATCGCCACTTGTTGAGTACCAAGGCTTTACACACAACCAGAGAGACCTTTCAGCCATCCTGTCAGCAGCAACATGGAAAGTGGCTGCCAGCATGCTGATTGTACTGTACTGACAGCTGGAGCTATCCATCAGACTCTATCTGCAGCTACTTTTCTGTGATCAGCCTAGACATTTTGCACCTCTTTGCAATTCTGTGCTGCACATCTTGGAATCAATCTGATTAATATCTTCAGTGTTTATTGTTTTGCT
>JABWIB010005433.1:7329-18143 GCA_016617825.1 Platyplectrum ornatum
ATATAAGAATATGTATTTTAGCAACATATCAGGTTACATACACAGAGCTTATAAAATTAGCACTTTGCTAGATGGTTTGTGTTCTTTTCCTATAATAATGATTGCTTTATAAGATTAATGATATTTAAGGTGAAGATAGAGATTTTTACTTTTATTAAATATACTTCTTATATATATTTATATATTTTTCGACGCTACTATTGTTCCTGTTGGATTTAATACATGGACACTTCGTACTGTCTCTCAGAAGAAGGCATGCTTGCTTTTTAGGAAATAAAGCATGTAATTGGTTGGAGATAAGCGACCGATAAGACTGAATCAACAAATTAAATAATTTTTATGCAGCAATGATGTAATAAACCCATCCCCTTAGACCTGCCCCTCTATACAAATCTATCCAATCAAGTATAAGCAATGTATGTATTATATTTATAATCAAACAACCAATTATTTATAATCATCATTATAATTCACCAATGTCTTTTGATGCTTCTTTGTTTCATTATTTACACCTATCACTATGTAAAACACGATATAAAGTCACACTCCTGGCTTGTAGGAGGAGAGCGATCAGGATTGATGCTATGTATAGGCTGAGTTGCTGCTGTTTTATTATTTATTTATTAGTAAATAATGTTTCTTTTTAGACCTTTGTCTGGACAATCAGTTATTAATGTAGTATCAGTATGGTCAAGGTTTTATATTTAATTTCCATTCCACCATGCAAGTTGTGCAAAGAAATCCACAATGTCTAGTGGCTTCTGCCATTTCCAGTATGTTAGTAGCTTTTTCAATGTTACTTTATACATCATCCTCAGGGGCTCAATACATATAAACATGGCAAGCTACAATCATGATTGTAGATGTTGGTGGATATTGTTGAAGAAGAGTGATAACTATGGTTAATTTGATGAGCATTTATTGATAAGACTGGTTGAGCACCTCAAATATATGTGCTATATTTTATGTGGAAAGTAAGTGAGCTCTTGGGTACTGGGCCCTTTTCTACTATGTATGTGTGTGTATATGTATGTGTGTGTATAAGCATCTGATGGTTTACAGATCAGTATAAGCACACTAAAGTGTACGTGGGTTTTATAATTGGTAAATGATATATACTTTACGTGCTTATAATGATTTTTCACCCATAAGAAACTCCTTTTCCAAAATCATTTTTGCCCCTGGTGTCTATCTCATGATTCTGAGCTCTTTGCTGGCTGAGTACTCTGTTCCGGATACCCTAACATTTCTTGGGCCTCTCGTCCGTGATCCTCAATACCTTGCTTCAGGTGTCTCAAAGGTTTGGATGAACAGGAACAACTGACATAAATCACTGGGTGAGTAAGAATAGACTGGATTATCTCGCTTCTTACTTTAAACTCAGTTTTTCCTGTCTGTAGTCAGGTATCAATTTAGTTAAACAATTTTGAAACCAATTATTGATAGGATTGTGTCATGCATGAAACCTTTTTATCTATTCTATACTAATAGGGCTTGCTATCTTTCTGTTTATTCTTTCCTTTCGCTGTCTGTTACCATTTAAGCAATAGCAAAGGTGCAGCAACACCAAAATTGGGGAAACTGCCCAAAACCCCAGAAAAACTAAGTCTACCACAAAAAAAGATATATTAAGGCGTGCGGAGTCTTAATAAAAAATTATTAACCTGTCTAGTGCAAAAAAAGTTCTTATTCTGTTGTGTCAACTAAATATGAAAAATCGGCTGAAGCAATGAGTAAAAAGTTCAATATAGATTTTATTCATCTTATAACGATAAATAAACAATAAACCTCTACGCAGTCCCATAAAAAGTCTTATAGGTAAAAATAGTTTGCGAGGGGATCCATAGAAGCAAAAAAATCAGCAAAAAGTGTCTTTATGGCTGTAAAATCATTACTCTGTGCCAGGCCAGTGTTATATTTCAGTCCCGTATCAAGAAGAACGTTATTGAATGATATTAGATTGGAGAATGTTCTTACCCACATTGTATGGCTATAATGGAGTTATATGGACCTGCTCTGGCTGGGTCCAAGCGAGCCTGTGCTGTAAGAAGGTGTTCTGAGGATGTTGATTGATACGTGTACACGTGTGCTCGGCGTCCTTCTGGTGTTATGACGAGTCAGCTTTCAAATATGCACGTGTGCTCGGTAGCGGGCCAGCTTTCATATATGTGCCTAGGCTCTGGAGCAGGTTGGCTTCCATGTACCCACGTGGGTTTTAATCGGGTCCAGCCTCCATTTTGGTTTTAGTTGAATCGCTCTGGTGAATTAAAAATTGTTGTTGTCCTTTTCATGTTATGGATAATTACTCTTTGTCACTTCTCTATCTGTGTTCTTTGGTTGCCCCAGCACACGCCATTCTTTAGATATTGGCCACTTGATGGCCTCCCTTTATCGCATGTATTTCCCTGGATGTGCTTTTCCTGATGCTTTTTTTTTTTTTGGCTGCTTGAGTGACACCATTTTTATTTGTCCCGTTTGTTATGTATGTGATATTGATTGTCATTTTTTTATTGGTGTGTGCTGTTTATGTTGACAAACTATAAATAAAGAATATATATATAAAAAAAACAGATAGTCATGATAAGTTTGTTATCAGTGGTCTCTTCACAGGCAACTATCTCTCATGCAGACCCATACTGCCCAGGTCATTTATTTTTAGTGGTACATTTATATCTGTATTGGACTTTTTAAATATGGTAACATTCTGTGTGATCCTGAACTGCTTCATCCACTGTACAGTTTTATTGAGGATTGGGTAATGATGTGACATGTCCCTGTGACTGAGACTTCATCATGAATAACAAACAATGGTTTTATATTTAATATGATATCTGTTTATTGAAAGTGTAGGCAGAGAGTAGTAGTAATAGACCGGATCAAGACTAACATCCACCCAACTTTCAACACAACGGTGTGGGAGTGGACCAAAACTGCATGTGTGCACCTGATGTGCATGAGCGGATTCCAGGGCCAGACCAGTCCATAATTATGCTAGAGGAGGATGGGGGGCTGGGAGAATTTAAATGAAGTGAATGGGCCAGGGATTGGGCTTATTTGTGCAGTCATCGGTCAAATGGTGCTACTATACCCCTGGAATCCTGCATGAGAGAGGGAGTCCTATCCCCTTTCCTGCACGGCATATGGGAGTCTGGTTCATGTTCGATATTCTTAATATTTTATCCCATGGAGCACACAATTATTAAAAAAAAAAGGTTTCTTCTTACTCCATTGAACAAAATATTGATTGAATATATTGGATGTGAAACTCCAAGATCCTAATATAACCCTTTAAATACCTCACATGTAATTTCTGTAGTAATGTGCCATTTACAAACCCCATTTGTATTACTGGTATTTGAAATAGAAATGCACCATCTGCATTTGCCAGACAGGCTTACAGCCATGAGGTATAGGAGTCTGGACATAAGGAACACTTTTTTGTGTTTTTTTTAGTTCATTGGAGCAACTGTGTGCAACAGAGCAATTATTATTGAACAGCAAATGTTGTATGCTCCAATAAGACAAACCCCTGAAAGTGTATTTAACAGATCTGATCGCTCTATATATGGGCACATTAAGACAGTTGTTTTGAAGACCTAATATGAATTTAAATATAAATATATCCTTATAAACAAATAAGTTGTATTTGAGGGTAGCTCATTCAGCTTCAAAAAAAATTCAGCATCAATTTTCTTACACAAAAGCTGGCCATACACTATAAGATAAATTTTTCCAATCAAAAGATTTTTTAAGAGTGGGCAAAACCATGTTGAATTGCAGGGGAGGCAAACTGAATTAATTGCAATCAGTATTACAGGTGAGAGATGATGTTTCCAGCACAAGTGTAATAACAGTGTAACATTTACGCTGGTCAGTATCTGTGTGCAGCATGCAAACATAAAGTATTCTCCCTGCATGCAAACACTAATATTAATTTTACCTCCCCTGCAATTCATCATGGTTTTACCCACTCTTGAAAAATCTTAAAATGGATTGGAACAATTTATCTTATAGTGTATGGCCAGCTTAAGTTACAGGTTTTCCTTCTGAGTTACAAAGGAACACAAATATGGCAGTGGAAATGTAATAAATAAATAAAATAATAAATAATAAAGTATGATGATTGTTTAGAAGCTCTGGGCTGTACATAAGGATCTCTTGTAACAGCAGATTGTATGACACAGACACTGATGCAAATTGCTGGCAACAGAAATGTAGTTCTGTAGATGCCAAGTTAAAGCCAGTGTTTTTTAAATTACTCTATAGACAGCTTTATATTGTATTTGATCCCTCTGACCCCTGAAGTGTTAAACTTACTGGGTTATATTTCCTAAGCGGTGAGATTGAAAAGTGGGGATGTTGCCTATAGCAACAATCAGATTCAAGCTCTTGGTTTCATTTTACAGAAGTAAAATGGAGAAAGTGAACTTGAATCTGATTGGTTGCTATGGGCAACATCCCCACTTTTCAATCTCACTGCTTAGTAAATAGGCTACTGAAGATGATTCAGTTTCAGTGATTGGCTTAAACCCATATGATATGATGACATGACATGTAAAGTTGTTTCCTAAAATTACTCCTTAAAGTCCAGTAATTGAGACCGGAGTCAGAAGGGGTGACATTTTTTAGAATGAATCATTAGAAGCCCTAGTGGCATACAGAGTAAATTGGAGGACTGGTGACATACAGGGGAGATTAGGAGCACCGGGGGCATACTGGGGGGGATTAGGAGAACCCATATATGAGGGTTGTGGACATACTTACAAGTGAAAATAGGATCTAAAACACAGGAAGGGTTTTTTTTCTGAGAATGGTGGAATACTAGGATAGTGGAAGGGAAGGGTTAAGGTAGGAACATTGCTGGGCTGTGCATCTGGCATATTCCATATGGGCCACTAGGAGCTCCTATACAGGAAGTAAAATTGTGCTTCTAAGAAACACCACTGTCACCACAATAAGAGCATTGCTGCCCTAGTACTCTTATTCCCCCCCCCCATTTGTATAGCCCTCGTGCCCCTATACTGTATGCACTAACATAACGTGTATAAAATATTATTATAACAGACATCAATACTACGGATTAAATAGAACGCACTGATCATTGTTACATATACATTCCATTATTTGATCGAAGATTCTACTTAGATTCCCGTCATCATGCACAGAATAGTGTACAGACGGTATGGTACAGGGGATCTCAGTGGCGCCCTTGATCCAGGGGTGCAATAGATGTATCATGAGGGAGGAGCTACACTGGCTCCACCCACATCACGCCCCTCACAACAGAGAACCATTTATTCACATAGGAAATATTAGTCACCTAATATTAGTCCTAATTAATAAAAAGACCTATAGGGGTATATTTACTAAGCAGTAAGATAGCACTGAGATTGAAAAGTGGTGATGTTGCCCATAGCAACCAATCAAATTCAAACTCTCCGTTCCATTTTACACACTGGAGAATGTGAAATCAAATCTGATTAGTTGCCTGGGACAACTTCCTACTTTTCAATCTCACTGCAATTTCACTGCTTAGTAAATTTAGGCCATTTAATACAGTCCTTACCCAACTGTTGTTCAATGTATATATTATTAGTTTTTTATATTTTATGAAATTGGGATTGCTAGTGTACTGGGAAGGAATGTACCTTGTATATTCATCATAATGCCATTGTATAAAAATAAGTGTAATATTTATGCTCCTTGTGGTAGTAATACCATCTACAAATCTACAAATANATCAGATGNTAGAAAGCAGTACTTTATTTATTACAAGATGACAGAATAAATGATATACTGCTTATTATATACATGTACAATCATATTCAGCAGTCTATGGTGTTGATGACTGCAGTGTTGGTAACAATAGTACATGTACAATCATATTCAGCAGTCTATGGTGTTATNACTGCAGTGTTGNTAACAATAGTAGATGTTATACTATATTCAGCAGTCTAAGTTGTTGTTGACTGCGATGTTGGTAACGTTGTTCGATGTCAGGTCAAGCCGGCAAAGCTTTATAAACTACACATAACCACCGAACCCCCCACCCCTTACTGATGGGGGCCAAAAGCAGCTGCTCTAACCTTATGCCTAGGGGCTATACCCTTAACATTAACAGGGACCGCCCTCTCTGGACGAGTCCCTGCGGTGGCCGTAACTGGGAACTTTAAACTTGCCACCACAATTGTGGCCAACCTGACCTTAAACCGTAAACCAGCCCCAGGCTCCTCCTCCGCCAGCATCGCTAGGACGGCTCGGGTAGTCTAATACTTCTGCAGCTGCTAGCCGCCAAGGACCTAACCTAAAAGGGTCCCGCCACCATCAACCGAAACAACCCCTCACCCCCTCAAACAACTGCTGCGGGAACAGCTCCTGTCCGGCATCAGAAAGATGGACGCCATCCTCTCTGTAGAGCGCGACCTTGTCATGCCGGAAACCCGGATGGGGGATGACCGCCCCACCCATGCCCTCCAAGAAAACCTGGACCGCCCGGTTCACCTTGCGCCTGACGCCGTCCATCACCAGGCCGTTGGTGGAGTGCCACCACACCCTCCTAGGGATGATGTCGGACCACACCAGCCGAGTATTGGGCCACCAGGCATGGGCCATAGCCAGGTCCCCTGTAATAGCTTTAATCAGATGCAGCATGGGGGTAGCCCCAATATCATTGCCCCCCAGGTGCATCACTACCAATGCAGGAGGACCCCCTTCCACCAAAGCAAACCGGGCCATCGCTTCGAGCCACGCTGACCAAAGCATGCCCCTCTGGCCCATCCAAGACACCTCAAAGTCCTCCCGCCGCGCTGTGGGCTCTGGCTCGGGATGATGGGAGGCCCAGTAAATATAAGAATGGCCAACGAACCAAACTGTCCGCCGGGGAGGGGGCGAGTTCGGATCTGCAGGAACACAACACACAAACCATAAACGAACAGGCAAAACGAAACCCTCAAAACCCCCCGTGGCCCCGGCCCACAACTCCCGTCCCCGAGCACCCCGACAGGACAGAACTACACAGAGGAGGGAAGAGGACAGACGTAACGCTTGTATGCTGTGGACTTCTAGCCGCTTAAGAAGCCGAAGCAATGAGGAAATCCCTGGTGAAGTCACGCAAGCCCGATAAACCTGCAAAGAACGCCAGCGCCGCCAACGTAGAGGACATGGCCGCACGCGACTTACCCTGGCGGTACTCACCCCACATAAAGGCATACAGCGCGTAGCAGGAGCCTACACCCACCATAGACGGGGAGCCACGGAATGACAACCACAATGCCCAGGCCATGCGGTAGCAGCGCTGCGTGGAAGGCGCCCAGGAACGAAGGGCCAGGTCCTCTAGGCCACAGCGACCATCTTCCAGACAGAAGGAGGGCATGGGGTGGGCACCGGGTTGGCCTCAGGGGTGAGCTGAAAGAACCGAGGCCAATCAAACCACGAGAGGGCATCCGCCACGCCGTTCCGGACTCCTGGAACGTGCTCGGAACGGAAGTGTATATTATATTGCAAACACCTCAGCACCAAGCGACGCAACAGAGAGACCACAGGCATGGAGGAAGCCCCTTGGCGATTGATGGCCTGCACAACCCCCAGGTTATCGCAGATGAACACAATATCATGATCCCGGAACTGTTCCGCCCACAACTCCACTGCAACCACGATAGGGAACAGCTCCAGGAGCACCATATTCCTGACAATACCCTACCCGTACCAGGCAGGAGGCCATGTTCCAGTCATCCAGTTTCCCTGGAAGAAAGCCCCAAAACAAGCCCCACCGGCCGCGTCGTTGAAGAGTCGTAACTCCGCATTGTAAACCGCGGGAGCCGGCCACACCCGCACCCCATTGAAGGACTGCAGGAAGGAGTACCACAAACCAAACCACTCACGCAGACCCACAATGCCCGCGGTCGCCCGTTCCAGCCGCCGGCAGAAAACCTTCCCCATTGGGATGACCCTACAGGCGCAGCGCAAACTCCCCAGAAGGAACTGCAGGCGCTACAAGGAGGTACGCTGAACGCCCAACAGAGCCCGGATACGCGCGTGCAACTGTGCAGCCTTGTCCTGTGGCAAAAGGGACCCTCCGTCTTATCGTGGGCGATGGGCACACCCATCGATGAGAAGAGGGCCTGAACCGAGAACAGGACATCGGCGCACACTGGAGAGTCCGGGGGCCCCACCACCAAGAAATCGTCCAGGTAATGAGCCACCCCTGAATGCCTTGTGCCCGCAGTGATGCACCAGTGCAAAAAAGTGCTAAATGCCTCAAAAATGTCACAGGACACCGAACAGCCCATGGGCAGGCACCTATCGACAAAAAAGTCGGAGCCAATCCTGAAGCCCATAAAGCGGAACGAGTCCGGGAGCAGCCTGAAAGCAGACTCCACATCGACTATGGCCATAAGGGCACCAGGGCCGAAATTGCGCACCATAGCCAAAGCATCTTCGAAGGACTGGTACACCACGTGGGCCGCGGGGATGGCATCATTAACCGAAGAGCCCTGAGGAAAGGACAGGTGCTGAATCAACCTGAACTTCCCTGGAGACTTCTTGGGGACCACGCCCACCTGCGACAAGACCAATTCAGGGATGGGAGGGGACGGGAAAGGGCCCACCATACGGCCCAGGGCCAGCTCCTTCTGGATCTTCTCCCGGAGAATATGGGGGAACTCAGTAGCGGATTTCAGGTTGCGCGCCCCAGAGGAGGCCACCGACCCCACAACGGGAAGCCGGAAACCCACCGTGAAGCCCCGCAACAAAAAATCCGCCAGGTCCTGCTGTGGATGGGGTGGTCCCCAACCACTCAGCGAGCTTAACGAGGACAGAGCCTTTCCCAAGGGCGGAGGAGGGTCCGGGGCGGAGACGGATGCTTGACGAGGGCAGTCCCTGGCCGGGTGCCGGCCCCTGCAGCGCAAACAAGCATGGACGAAGTTGCAGCGTTTTCCCTTTGCGCAGGAGGAGTTGTTAAACCCGTAACACTTACCCCGGGAAGGCAACGCCTCCGCGCCCCCTCCCTGGAAACCTGCGCGAGAGCGAAAGGTCACCTAATGACTCCTCCGACTGCTGCGTGACCTCCAGCCACAATTCCACGTCCTTAACCCCCATGTTAAGACTAGCCAGCCCGTCGTGCTTCCTGCGGAACAGCTCGTTGTATAACCGCCAAGCACAGCCCCTGCTGCGCACCTGAAGGTCATGGACCAGGTGCTGATAGCAGAGGACATCCCGGAATTCGTTCGGGCGCGACTCCATGTAGCAAGCCGCGAAGGAACTCCAGGAGTACAACCAGCGGCTATAAGACCGATAGGCTTCCTCGCTCGCCCCCCCCTTTACGCTGCGCCTCCATCGAACCCTTTTTCCCCTCCGCCATGATTGCAAAGATATCCACAAACCTGCCCTTCTTAATTTTATCCCGGGTATGCGGCCGGAGCCCCCTGGAGAGGGCCGTGTACTCACAACCAATAGAACCTTTAGATGATAACTCGGCCGCCTCCCTAGCAGAAGACGAACGTTTGCGCGACCGACGGAGCAAGTGCCTATCAATCGCCTTGCGCAGCATGCGCGGGTGACAGCGAGTATCAGAAGGGGAATAGGAGGAAACAGAAGAGGACGACGAGAAGGAAGAAAAAGATTCATCCCCAGAGTCAACCATAGGCTGTGACCCACCTGCCTCATCCACACCAGCAGGGTGAGTCCGAGGATCCACCGGGAGAGGGTCAGCATCCGGGACATCCTCTTCAACGACTTCCACTACCTCGAGGGACGAATCAGTAGGCGCCATCCGCACCCGTTCAGGACCACTAGACGCACCACCTGAAATAGAGAACACATCGGCCGCGTGAGGAACACACCGCCCGGCCGCAGTTGCGCCCGCCTGAGAGGAATGAGGTTGAGGGGAAGCTGCAGAGCCACGGGTGGTGAAGCTGGAGAGGGGCGATGACTATAAGAGGCCTGAGGGGAAAGGCAATGGCAGGGTGTACCCCGTGATCCCTACGATTATGGCCAATCCATCCCGGCCTCCCCTGCCCCGTGCGCATGGGAAACCGCCCCCCCCTTCACCAAAATGGCCACGGGAGGAACCACAGCAGGCCTGCGTACGGTCACATCCCCACCAGCCCCCACAGCCCACAATACCACGTTATGGGAAGTGGCAACCCCCAGAGGACCTCCTTGACATGCTGCCATGGGACTGGGGAAAGGGGCCCCCATGATGATAACCCACAGGCCCCGGGCCATAAGACAGGTCCACCCCCACCCCAGGCGCGACCTGCCCTACCTCAGACATCTGCCCCATCATAGGGCCTCTATCATGCCCGAGCTGCCTGGCCCTTTTAGATGGAGCCAAGGCACTATGGGCAGAAGCCGGGAAGCAACTGGGGAAAGGTTCCCCATGACACACCCCAGGCTCCATAACACCTGCAGCGCCCCTACCAGCTCCCTGCACTGGCAAATCCACACCGCAGGGAGCCGTAGAGACACCCATAGGGAGCAAGGCCTCCCCCGTAGCCGCGCTACAGCGCACGGCTTCCAGAGGCGCTGAGACAATAGCGGGCATGGGCGCCGACCCGGAAGTAATTACGGCCTGAGACATTCCTGCCAATGGCCTAGTAGCAGGGCTGGATTACCTGGGTCAGGCAGGTGAGGAAATAAGGAATGGGAATAAGGAGAACTCAAGCAATATATGAACAATAACACTTACTATCCTCATTCAGGACTCCCCAGCCAGCAATAAAGCAGTCAGTCATCTGCTGGATATTAGTATTTGCCTTTGGAAGGCAAGCCGGCTGAATATAATCAGAGAACGTTATAGGCTTATCCATGCGGAG
>JABWIB010005433.1:26088-37141 GCA_016617825.1 Platyplectrum ornatum
CAAGACTACAGAAAAACATTATCCCAATTCTGCTTATATGTTATATGTGGATTTGGAAACTTTGTGCCTAGATCTGGTCCACAGCAGGTTAACGCACCCTAATTTTTCCTTTTTCATGTACAGTACAAACATGTAATCCACCTTCCTTTTTCCTCTTTTAGACTGGTTTATGTAAATAGTTCAAGTAATGCAAATATATTAGCACAGAAGATTTCGAACAGTACAAAAACATTTTAGCATTCAATTTTACAGCGGAACAGTGAATTGGGTTTACATCAAGATACATATACTGGGCCACAGATACTCCCTTTTATTAATTAATCACATTATTAGTTAACAACTTAAACTGAATAATGCATTAACAAATATAAACACTTCATCAAGCAATTCATTATTTCTTGTACAAGTGTTTAGAAAAAGACCTATCTTATAGAATCTTAATCACTGTCTGTATTTAAAAGGGTGTCTGAAGATAAAACTAATGATCTCTTTAGCACAGCTTATCTTGTGCTTACAATCAGAATAGCTTTGCTGTGGCTCCCCAGCTAGATATGAGTCAGCACTAACTACTCTGTCTGTGTTCATTGTTACAGCTACCAGGTTTTTCAAGCAACTTTGTATACGCTTTGTAACCACTCACAAAATGACTAGTAACCGCTAGGGTCTACGTTGAGCTTTGTGATTTAAGCATGCAGAATGTCAATATAGTATTACACGGGACTGGGCTGGTTCGCATTGAGAGGCAACACATATACTGTCTAATTCCTACCTTCACTACCTTTGCGTTTAAAGCTCAGATCATAGTGTATCATGCATGAAAAAATAAGAGCTGATCCCTACCTTATATTTTCTGCAACATCCTCACTTTAAATTGTGACAATAGGATTGCACATATGGGCTAAACCCAACCTTTATACCCTGTTCACACTGAGATGAAATACGAGGGCAGTTCAGGCAAATTTCTGGGTTTATACAGAGTGATAGTAACCAATCTGTGCTGTCGTTTAGCTGCCCACCCTTTACTATTTAGAGTATTCCACCTAGCTCTAATGTATGTATGTAAGATACAATCTTAGTATATAATATCAAAACTATAGAAAAGACAGGCGCCGCCCATTGGAATTTAACAAGAAATATACAATGTCGACAAGTAAAATTCTCCACTTAAATATGATCTCCACGCGGCAGTTCTAATCCATCTTCAACATTCTCCCTGGGTATTCACCGTGAACCCTCCTACTGTGGCTCAATATTCCTCCTGTAGATTCACATATAAAGAAATAGAAATATAGTCCCTTGTGTAATATGTAATCACAATACAGTAAGAAGAAAGTTAATTCACAATTCGTGTGCTTGAGTCATTGCCTGTATAACAGTTTTTTGATCTTTCCTAGGTAAGGGTGCTGGAACTCAGCGTGGCCTCTAGGCGTCTGGGGTCTCCTCACCTTCCACCTCACTCGATGTTCTCCGTCCCTCTCATGGATCTCCGCTGTGTACCATGTCCTAATACTGTTATCCAGATGATGGATTTCCCTGTGATATATCAATCAATATATGTACTGATATTTACTGCATATCTCATTATAAAGTTATAGATCTAAAATATAGATTTTGGCATTAAAACATTAAAAATGAATATTGATTCTTTATAATTTTGTCTTTTTGCTGGTTTAGTACTCATGGAAGGATATAATAAACCCTGAGAGCTTCAGAAGAACTGCATTCTATCTAGGGTTGCCACATTCCTCACCAAAAAATACCGGCCAGGGTAAAAAAGAGGGTGTGGCTTTGGGGGTGGGGATAATTTCGCAACCTTCTTCGGCCCAGCAGCCATCTTAAAAATAAATAAATAATAAATATATATATATATATACATTGCTGTGTACACAGGAGACAGGTACAGCGCTGTGTATATAGGTAACAGGATAGGTACAACGCTGTGCACACAGGTGACAGGTACAGCGCAAATATGTATAATATAATACAATGTAAATGTAATATATATATATATATATATATATATATATATATNATATATATATATATATATATATATATATATATATATATATATATATATATATATATTATAAAATATAATACAATGTAAAATATAATGTGACTCTGGCACTGTGTATTCACCAAGGGCAGCTGTAGCTGCATTAATTAAACTTCCCCCCAAAAAGAAATACTGCCACCGGCCTCCTGGCAAAATTTAGCGGCCAGGTGGTAACCCTAATTCTATCCTAATCATGAATTGTGTAGCACAGGTCATTTATACAATTTATATTGTCAAACTAATCATTTACACTCCACCTTCAAAGTACAGTGTGTAATTACTGTATGACACTATGAGCTAGACAACTAAACTGCAGGAAAGGAAAAGTGGATACTACCTGACATTTTCTATTATGCAATAGGAAAGTAAGAGCTACAATCTGATCTGTATGCTTGATAAGCAATGTTTGTTTTCCAGGGGGACGCGCAGCTCAGGATCAGGCCCATAATGTCAAAATTATTATCCTTATTATAGAACAATATTGCAGTCTCTTGTTTGAACCTCATAAAGGTAAGTGTAAAGCTGGCCATACACTATGCATGTGCAGATCGTCTTTGAATAGCACGGAGTCGGGCACAAAGCTTGACTTCGTGCCCTTGCGACTCCGCATATGGTAATGGGAAAAGGGGCTAAGCCCTGCTAATTGGAAGCACAGCCTGCACCATGTCTGGACGTGGTGCAGGCTGAGCGCAGAGGCACAGAGGCAGGTAATGTCCCCAAAAACTATAATTCTGGTCCAGTGTTATTAGACTTGTGCTACGAAACATCATCTCTCACATGTAATACTGATTGCAACTAATTAATGTTAACTCCCTTACAATTCAACATGTTTTGCCCACTCTTGACTAAAGCTGGTCGATTGAAACTATTTATTGCATAGTGTATGGCCAGATTTACTATTATGTCTAATTACTTACACTGTATCCAGGAAGGAGTCAAATTAAATATCAAACGATTAATGTCTCATTCATTATAGTTAAACCACATTAGTTATTTTGTGACGTCCTACTACAAATCCACAATCCTCACTCAAAACTAATATTAAAGTTTCCTGATTAGGCCTCTCCCTGTCCACTATGAGAACATTTTTATCAGTTAACTTTATCTGCATCCTGGTCTATGAGCCTAAAATGACTTAATTTACAGCTCAGCCGAAAGGAGCCGTGTACTCCGCCCCTGCACCTGTAGCTCTGGGGGGGGGGGGGTATTACAATGCAAGTCACATTATCAATAGACTCAGTGGACAAAAGGTTAATACAGAACAACAGTGAAATGCAACAACTTCAGTAAATAAAAAGACGTTTGATCAGATTCAGGTTTAACACCCACCATACTCACCATACAAATTTTTAAAGAGCATTTTTTTTGCAAACTGCTTTTATTATAAGGAATAATATGTCATAAAGAAAAATAACAGTCTAAATATACGTGCACAATAATGGCCCCTTTATTTTATTATTTTGTTATTTAGAATATATTACGTTTACTGTCCACATATCTATCCTATACACCTCCATTTCATGCCCCTGTATCTATCCTATGCAGCCACTTTTTCTTCCATTGTGTATTATATACAACCCCCTTTTCCCTCTCTGTATATATCATATACAAATGCATCTATTCTATAAAACCCAAAGTTTCCTTCTGTTTTTATCTGTTTATATACAACTCCCTATCCTCCTGTATCTATCCTATAATCCTGTATCTCCCTTTCTTTCTCTGTAAGTATTCTATAGAGCCTCCTATTCTCCCCTGAATATATATATAACTTCTTCTCTCCCTGTTTCTATCCCTCTTTCCCTTACAATCCCCTTTTCTGCCCCTGTATCTATACTATACAATTCCCTTATATGGCCCCTGCATACATCCTCTACAACCCCCTTTTCTCATAATTTATATATTCTATACAACCTCATTTTCTACCCTGTATCTATTCTATACAACCCCATTTTCTACCCTCTATCTATTCTATACAACCTCATTTTCTACCCTCTATCTATTCTATACAACCTCATTTTCTACCCTGTATCTATTCTATACAACCTCATTTTCTACCCTATATCTATTCTATACAACCTCATTTTCTACCCTCTACCTATTCTATACAACCTCATTTTCTACCCTCTATCTATTCTATACAACCTCATTTTCTACCCTCTATCTATTCTATACAACCTCATTTTCTACCCTCTATCTATTCTATAATACCCCTCTTTCTCTCCCTGTATCTTATATAACCTATACTTATATAACCTATATAAGTATAGGTTATCTTATATAACCTATAAGCTATAAATCTATACTTACCTGTTATTTCTTCAGACCAGAGGTCGAAGTGAAAATTTAGAAGTGATGGTATGGACATTTAGAAGTGGGGGATGGAAACACAAAATATAATAGAAGTCAATGGAGATTTGTAATATTTCAATTACATAAATGGGAAGTGCCGGTATGGCATACCCGTGTATACAACCCCACTTCAAGCACTTCAGACCATCACATCTCCTCTTCTCTCTGCATCCAGTGCGTTCTGGATAGTAAATGACACTGTCATGACATTGTGCCATGTCAGTGTCATGATGTGGCTGCCACAGCAACATGTGTACAGTGCTGGGGCACAACATGCATAGTTCTGCCATGCAATCCCAAATGTCGGGTAGTGGGGGCCCTCATGTGTGATGATCCCGTCCTGTACACACCAATGCTGACCAGCTTTTAAACTATTGTGTAAAGTTGGCCTAGAAAATATCACATCTCAACTCTAATCACATATACAACAGATGACATTTCCTCTACCTAACATTAATTTTACCTCCTCCCCTGCAATTCAACATGGTTTTACTCAGGTGTAACTACATTCTTACTTTAAAGCCTGGATTAGGTCCATTATGTTTGGTGTTCTTCAATATCTATTGAATTTAAATGCAGGATATTGCATCTCAACTTTGTAGTTTAATATTTAATAATATAAACAATATCTTAAATGTAAAAAAAACTTTTTTATTATTATTATTAATTAATGTCTTGATATGTCAAATGCAATATATTGGTAAACTGTATGTTGTTACAGTAGTAAAAAAAAAAATAAACATATTGCAGTTTAGTGTTATGGTATGAATCCCACAATGGAGGCCTGTTAACAATGATTCCTCTCCCTACGATCATAGATATGTCGCCAAAAGATCTTTTGTCGCCATTTCCATGTAGGTTTGCTATTGAGGTCTAATCTACAGGCAGCGCAGACTAGAGTAATGGCACCCTAGACGCTGTCCTATATGCACTATGCTTAGGATTATCCTTGGTTGTCTGGGGAAATGTATCCATACAATGTTATGAGACATAAGAAAATTTGAAACATTACAGGTTAACAATAAATCGTAGACTCATACTATGAATCTCACAATCACTACAAGTCAGCCAATAAGTTTAGGACACATCCAGGACACAAGCCGGGTGTGTTCCTTACCTATCTCAACTAAACAAACACAAAGCAGCCTAAAGAAAGAGAAAGGTGTGATGGGGGCAGTTCTTTGCTTGAGCTGATCTTTGGGTTGGGTCACACAGACTCCAGGGATCAGGACATCCTGGTTTTAAAGCTGACGTAGATTTCTGACAACACTGGGTATAAAAAGCTTCTCACAAGTCAGCAGCAATACCAGTTGCCCTCCTGACATTTGGAGAAACAGCACACAACCATAAGGTGAGTGACTGCAAGAAACGAAGGGCAATCAGCTACCCTTAGAAGCGTTCTCTGATGCTCTCAAACTATTGCAGTATATTTATTATGTCATTTGCCTAGGATATGCTGGGTACACTGTTGGCTTATGATCATAGCAAATATCTGGAGGGCTAAATAAAAGAAAGGGTGTATAGGTAACTGGGTACCATTCGTGATTTGCTCGTGCACTAATAACTTTTAATCAAGCAGCATACAGTTTTGTTAGTAGGCACCAAATAGAGCTTATTAATGGTGTATTTAATCATTGATGATATTGTCTTCTTTTGCATTTTAAAAGGTATATCTTATACAGAAGTATTTTTTTTCCTTATATTTTACATCACGCATAAACAACTATGCTAACCCAGGTGATGGTAAACTTGTCCCGCCATGCTTTGCCAAGTAATATCTATGCCTATGCTTTCGACGCATGCTGGGAGTTGTAGTTTCACCCATGCCTGCTCTACAGTATGCACACATGTGAAGACTCCTCTACATAAAGAGTGTCATTGGCTTGTAAACCAAGGCAACTAAACCAGAAATGAAGACAATTTAACAAAGAAATGTTTTGTTTTAGAGCAAAATGAATTAGAGTTAACTTTTTACAAGAGATATTTTTAGAATATACATTGTTTTCTGCTGTAGGTTTACAATCCCTCTGGTAGTCTGTCAGGAGAGGTGCTGTCAGTGCGGACACACCTGTCACTACCTGTGCTAGCCAAGGGACAGTCAGCAAAGGGGCATATGACATATACTTTCTGAAATGAAAGCTTTACATTGGCTATGCCTTTTTATTACATTTGTTTGAACGTTCACACATGACTGTGTCATTAGTAATGTAAATACTAGTTATAATCCAAAAACAAATACAGTTGTTGCAGGTAATGTTCTCTTGCTCTTGCAGTCAGCATGCAGTCCAGCCTGGCCATTTGTTGCCTCCTCTTACTGTGCTCAGTGTTTGGAGAGGCTGCACTGAGAAAGCCGAAGAAGCAACCAGCAGCTAATGTGGATGCCGCTAAACCATCATCTGAAGCACCAGCGGAGCCACCAGCTGAGACTCAACCCCAAACTCTGTCCCGAGGCAAGTGTGTTACGATTAAGAGGTGTTGTCATGCAGTTTTTAGTAGCCTACATGGTGACAAAGGACCAGATCCAGACTTAATGCACAGTACGCGTAAACCGTCTGTCTGCAGAACAGAGCTTTACACATCGGAACACTCCTCATACTGTTTCCATCAGTAGGGCGTAACTTCACTGCCAGCATGTAGAGTGTGAGCTGGAGGGCGGAGGGTATCATGTAAATAGTACAGTATGGGCTGGACTGAGGATTTGTCATAGGGATCTTTTGAGACACTCTGACACATAGGGCTGCGTTTATGGGAGTTAAGGTAGGTTTCAGAACATGTGAGTGGCCAACTTTCCATCCATAAGAGGGGAATACATTAAGCAGAACTCTGGATCCAGAGTCTGGATCCAGTCCAGAGTGACTTACAAAACATTCCATAAAGGAACAAAAGTTTTCAAGTCAAACAAAGTAGTTGCCTCAAACTTTGTAACTTTCATCATAGTTCTTTTAACTCCAGCTTTCATGGCAAACCAATGTCTCTATCTAATTATCTGTTATGCCAACAGGCTGGGGTGACAGCATCGAGTGGGCACAGACCTATGAAGAAGCTTTGGGCAAATCTAGAGAAACGTAAGTACAACCTATAGTTATGACAAATCATTCTTGTAGCAGCTGCAGAACAGCATTTTAACAATTCAAAATCATTTTCTGCCCTTCTAGCTTTTTACATAAACCTAAAGTGACAGTTAATTTTCTCATCCTCCATTGACTTGTCTATTTCTGTTTGCAGAAAGAAACCTCTAATGGTGATTCACCACTTGGAAGACTGCCCCTACAGCCAAGGTAACCTATACCTCTTTTCCACCAAGAACCCAAGTTCATACGCGGGTTTGTACCCTGCATTATCCAGGTCAAAAAAAATTAGTCCCAGGTAAAAATCTGGGTCACTTTACCCGGGTTTAATTTCTTGGGACCCTTTTCCACCAAAATAAACCTGGGTCTATGTGCATAAACCCGGGTTATTTTTGTCAGTGGAAAAGGTGTATTAGATTCTAGGCCTTAGGCTGAATCTTTATGTTTTAGAAGTTTAAACAGCAACTTTGATTACATCTTATTTTTTGTTCTTTTGAGAATGTTTCGTTGTATACCGTGTTTCCCCGATAATAAGACCTACCCCCATTATTGTAAAACTGGCCAAAATAAGCCCTACCCCGGGATCATGATGGGGATAAAAGCAGGACTGTTTATATAAATCTCTGTCAATGTTAATTAAAATAAGCCCTATGGTGTTTTTTTGGACCCAAAAAAAAATAAGACAGTGACACAGTAGTACAGTTAGTCCGAAGAAAGCACTGTGTCCTGTGCCTGATCTTTACATGTTCAGATTTACCCATGAAAAACAGTTAGATAACTAGATTATTTATTAGTGCTAGATGATTTGTTGTGTAGTCACCATTAACACCATGATGAATTCTCCCACCTACAGCACTGAAGTCCGCCTTTTCCGCTGACCCTCTTGCACAGAAACTGGCTCGGGAAGATTTTGTAATGTTGAACGTGATGGTGAGTTTTTTTATTAATATTTTTCTGTTTTACAAAGTGTAATAAACAGGAAATGAAACGAGTTTCACATTGGAGGAGAAGACTTATGTAGCGGTCTTTCTTTACAGCACCCTGTGGCAGATGAGAACCAGTCCCCTGATGGTCATTACGTACCAAGAATCATGTTTGTGGGTGAGTTCTCTTCTTACCAGTGGTTATTTTCAGATGGCTGGTTTGATTTTTACGCACAATTTTATCTGTCTTTACTATTCAGTCAGAAATCGGTTGGACTTCAGCAATTCTACCATGTAGCTCTGTATGCCAAAGTAACTTGAAAATCAGAAAATAGCCTTAGGCCTACTTTACTAAGCAGGGAGAATGAAACGTGGAGATGTTGCCCATAGCAACCAATCAGTATGATAAATCTCCACATTTCAATCTCCCTAGTATCTTATAACACAATAACAGTGATGGCATTGAGACCATTAATCCTAACATCTGCGTACTGATGCTTTTACGTAACAATGCATACCCCCTTTGCAGTAGTTTGCGGTGGCAGGAGTAAACTGGAGATATCATTGTATGGCTTCTGCTGTCATTATGTTTCATTAAATCACTTCTTCATACCATAGCAACTTACTGGTAACAAATGAGCACAGAACTGGACTATTTATGTCGTTATGTAACAATAACCACAAATATATATAATATGTAACAGACATTCTGCATCTCCAATACAGCACAAAGCAACGTCCAGGATCAACACTGTTAGCAATGCATAGTCTGACATGGACACAGAGTCTGTCAGTCTAACTGAGAAATAATCTAAGAAATAACTAATACAATGTATTACCTTACCTCTTTTGCAATAATACATGGTCACAAATCAGTGCATTATATGTATTTATTAACAAGCTGTCTGTATTACAGATCCATCCATGACTGTTCGTACAGACCTGGCTGGAAGATATTCAAACAGAATGTACGCCTATGAAGCTGAAGACATCCCAGAATGTGAGTAAAATGCTGCATTATATGATCCATAGACATATTATTAGTCACTATGTAATCAGTGAATTATGAATCACTTGTATTCAAATTCAGCACTAGTTAGAGATGGACAAAATGGTATTAATACCAATAAGGATTTCTGACCGGCCCCTATTACTTTCCATTGTAATAATCACATATATTTCCTTTACAGTGGTTACCAATATGAAAAAAGCAAGAATTCTCCTACACACTGAATTGTAAATGCCTACTCAATGAGTGAATCCTTCAGTGCAGCAGGAGTGACTAGGATGCACTGATCACAATCAAGCAACCAGAATAAACAGGAGTCCCACAGAGAAAACTAGGATATAATGTGACCCATGTGAACCAGAGGCCATAAGAACCCATCGCTAGCTTTCTTCCTCTATGTAACTGCTTTCCCCTTGTAATTAGGCCTTTATATAGTACAGGTCCAATTAACTTCTTGGCTGATCAAATACCTTTTTCTTGTCTTTCTCTCTCTTTTCTGTCATCTATGTGTGTGTGTAACTTAAATAAGCATAGAATATTTATCTAGATAAAACTGCATTTCTATAATAAATTAATGTTAAAGCACAGAAACACAGAAACATCCATTGGTCTATTTATCATCAGCCATTCATGTAATTACCTGCTAGATTAGGAAGCAATAGTTGTACAGCGTATTTAATGTACCATTTTGAAATGGTTGTGTTCTTTGTGGTTAGTCTTTTATATGGTCAGTTCATTGTGCAACCTGTCCCTTACTTGTGTGTGACACCACCTGGTAGCTGGGCAGAATGCAATAGTCTACAAACAGAAATGAATGTGGCATTATCTGTGAGCAACTGGGGACTGCTTCTGACATTTACGTGCACATGCTAAAATCATTCAATCAACAGGTCACCTCTTCTAGAACTTTATACATTTTATACGAAATATTTACTATGCATTTGTAAGTTTAACAAATAAACGTGTTATTTTATCCAAAACAAAAGTGTGTGTCCTCCGTTTGCTTGGTTGTAATTAAACAGTTAAACAGTATGGATCCTCTGTAATATAACAATTGATCTGATCCTAAAGCAGGGTACACACTAGAGGGGTGTCTGACAATTATCATTTCTATAACACAATAATAGTCCAGCATCTTTCCCGTATGTACTGTCAAACATTGCTGCAGAATCGGCAAATACTACCTTGCACTGTGACTTTTATATGAGCTCCTACTTTTAAAAGATCAACGAGGTTCCAATGTCTGGAGACAGTGTCGGATTGGGGTACCTTGGGCCCACCAGAGGAAATTATTTGTGGGGCCCACCCTCAGTTATAAAGAAATAAAGCTAGGTACTCATAGTAAACTGTATGTACATTATTGCACAATATAAGGGACTTCCTGTCCCTTACCCATCCTCACTAGAACACTGGTACCAGCATTTCATTCTCCTGCCCCTTACCCCCTCTCTCCACCCTAACTATGGTTCTGTCATTAATATTTTACACCTTTCCTGCACCTTACCCCACCGTTCACCATCACTATGGCACTGATGTGTGACTAGGGGTTATTATATATAATGGGGCGAGTGATGTGTGATAAGTAGTTATTATATATAATGGGGTGTGAGATGTGTGACTGGGGGTTATTATATATAATGGGGTG
>JABWIB010005434.1:12396-29797 GCA_016617825.1 Platyplectrum ornatum
TGTGGGGAGGAAATGGAGTATAGAAGAGGAAGGTTAGGGTTATACTGTGGGGAGGGGCTGGAGCATACAAGACGAAGGTCAGAGTTAGGATTCAGGGAGGGAATGGAGCATAGAAGGGAAAGGTCAAGTTTAGTCTGCTGGGAAGGGAGGTTTAGAGTAAATATTAGGAAAAGGGTAGGAGTTCAATGGGAATTCAACACTCAGATCAGCTTCTTTTATCGATGCTTTCTCTCTTTAGTTTGAAACAGCTCTGTTGGAACAGTGCTGCTCAAAGTTGCACACCACATCCAAAACTTTGTTTTATGTACCCCACAGTCATCATATGGTTATGCCTAATAGTAATTCATTTATTTATTATTAACAGGTTTTTATATAGCACATCAGATTACATAGCGCTTTACAATTGTAATAATCTATAAAACATGACTGGATGGTAACAGAATGGGTGGGGAAGGGGGCCCTGCCAGCAAACTCACACACACAGCTGTGTTAGTAGAAGAAATTGAGGGTAATTAGGGTAAAACATTTAGAGTAGGTTGAGAAGCTTGGTAAGATTGTCTGAACAGGAGAGTTTTAAGGGAGCACTTAAACGTTTGGAGAGTAGAGAATAGTCCTAACGGGTGCGGGAGGTTATTCCAGAGAGTTGGTGCAGCCTGGGAGAAGTCCTGTAACCGGGAATTAGAGCATTTGTTTAGTGTAGCAGTAGGGTAGGTTTGTAGCGTGAACATTTTAGAAAGACAACCATGGCTGTGATTCTGTTTGTTGTGCAATCCTTTTTAATGCAACATAGCTTGTATTGTGTGAATTATGGGAGAGGGATTTCAGAGCTAACATTGGCATGATAGTGTGCTGTATGACTTACAACATATGGCACATGAGCTTTATATTGCCTTATATGCCTTATATTAACCCTGCACATGCAGGAAACAGGGGGACAATAGAGACATATAGGGGAAGATCTACAGGAGCTGGGAAATAGAGAACAGAGACAATGCAATCCTATGGGGGTAATGATCCATCAGTGACATGAGCCTTTCATAGTGGTGATAGACAGACATACTGGGGGGTCGGCTTATACTCGAGTCAATAAGTTATCCCTGTTTTTTAGGTGAAATTAGGTGCCCCGGCTTATATTTGGGTCGAGTATATATGGTACTTATTATAAAAAAACACACATGAACAATGTAATATTAAGGAACACGCGGTGCTATTCTAACAATTAATACAATTAACATTAATACATATTTCAGCAATAATTCTTTTTCTCTGATATCAGATTTATAAACAGTATTAGATATTTATGTGACTAAGGAAAATGTGCATGTCTCTATGTATGTGTCTATTGTTTTGTGTGTCTGTGTTTATCTATTTGTGTGTGTGTGTGTCTATCTATCTATGTCTGTGTTTATGTGTCTGAGTAGGTGTTTATCTGAATATGTGTCTGTGTGTACATGTCTATGCGTACTTGTCTCTGTGTATGTATACGTGTCTGAGTATGTGCGCCTGTATGTGTTTATCTAAGTATGTGCCTGTGTGTGTTTATCTGAGTATGTGTCTGTGTGTGTTTATCTGAGTATGTGCCTGTATGTGTTTATCTAAGTATGTGTCTGTGTGTACGTGTCTGTGTATGTATATGTGTCTGTGTCGGTATAGTTATATCTCAATAAGACACTTTTGCATTCCGTTAGGGTTTAATTTTGGAAGATCAAGAAGATAATTCCCCCGGCAGGCCAGAAGATAAAAGTATCACAGCGTCTAATAAAGTGCAATGGCTGCCCGGAGTCAGTCTTCTATCTCAGCGGAGAGGTTGGACTGACACAGAGATAATGCATGGAAAATCCGGTAAAGACAAAATACTCAGTACCCTCTCCAGAGGAGACACAGAGCGCCATTCATTATCACATTCTCTGAGCCAGCAGCTCAACAGCTTCATTTGCAGATAAATAACCTGTCCTGCGGATATAGGTGGCGTGCAGGTAAGGGTCTGGTAACAAGAAGAGGGGGTTATACAACCCAAAAAATCCTGCTATTCAGTACTAGCGAAAGAGCGGAATATCTGGATAGTCCTAAAGTCATAAATAACCCAATGGAGTAACCACTATTGCTGCAGGAAGCATACATCCCTAATCCCACAAAAAGGGGTGTGGTTAATAGAAAAGTGGGTGGAAAAGAAACTTAAACTTAAGTCTGGATCCCTTTAGTGGAAAAATAGTGTCAAATATGGCGTTGGAACAGGGGTTGCGGCTGCCCAGCATTCACAGGACTCTAATCAAGCTGTCAGGGGCTGGAAGCTACCATCAAAGTTCAGCACTCCATGTACCATTCACAGGACTCTAATCAAGCTGTCAGGGGCTGGCAGCTACGATCAAAGTTCAGCACTCCATGTACAGTGAGTGGTGAGCACTGCCTCAAGTCCCTGCTGTGAATACAAAGCTTTTTAATGACTTGTATTAAATTGAAGTGGGGGTAAATCTGTTAGGTAATCATTGGTTAGATGGATTTCTGACTTGTTTCGCTATGAAAATAAGGAAATAATAAACTCATCAGTTGCACCTGATTTTTATGTATGATATGCGCATTTTTAGAAATATAGTTAGTTCCATATCATTGCATCATTGTGCAGCTGGAGAGAGAGAAAACAATGGTTGGAATTATTCAGGTAACATCACAGTCATGTAGTAATGCAATTAGTCATGGGCTCACAATCACCTCTTAGTGGCTTACATCATGTGGATGCCTGAGCGATGGTGTCATAGTATTGGGAACACAATGCATGGGATTGATTTGTGTTATCTGTAGGACATTTCTATGTTACTTTGAGTTGCTATTTAATGACATTTTATTTTGGAAATATACCAAGACACTGCCCTGTCCCTCTGTCCCTATGTATTGTACAGTATATTAGATATATGTGATGGGAAAGGGACGCTTTGACAGTGCAAAATACACTAAACTGCAGCTGTCTCCTTTTAAAAACACTACTATGTCGACACATTGGGCCCATATTTCATCACATTACTTGTTCACTACAACAGCAGATGTTAAATCTCAATGGATCTGACGCTCATTACCCGGCGGGGCGACAGAGGCATCATCTGATGGAGGTATAGAAGGGGAGGGTTAGCATTAGATTGTGGGGAGGGGGTGGCTCATAGAAGAGGAAGGTTAGGGTTAGGCTGTAGAGAGGTTAGGGTTAGGTATCAGAGAGGGGATGGATAGTATAATGGGAAGGTTAGGTTGCAAGGAAGGGATGGGTCATAGAAGGGGAAGGTTAGGGTTAGGCTGTANAGAGGTTAGGGTTAGGTATTAGAGAGGGGATGGATCATAAAAGGGGAAGGTTAGGGTTAGGCTGTAGAGAGGTTAGGGTTAGGTATCAGAGAGGGGATGGATAGTAGAATGGGAAGGTTAGGTTGCAAGGAAGGGATGGGTCATAGAAGGGGAAGGTTAGAGTTAGGCTGCAGGGAGGAGATGGGGGAGGTTAGTGTTAGGTTGCAAGGGGATGGATCATAGATGGGGAGGATTAGGGTTAGGATGTTGGGAGGGAATGGTTAATAGCATGCAAAGTTGTGCTGTAGGGGGGGATGTTTAATGGAAGGGGAGGGTTATGTTTAGGGCGATGCAATGGGAGAATTAAGGCGAGGGTTAGGATAAGGGTTGGGGGTTATGAAAATATCTTACCTGATGTTCAAATCAGCGTTGGGTCCTCTTCATTCGCCATTGCTTCATCATCATGTTCTGCTTCTGCCCTGTGGAAAAGGGCTGTTTATATTGCAAAACCAAACCAGATCCAAAGAACTGGGAATTTTTTTTTCAAGATATGGAAATCGGATCTCCAGATTGACTGGATCAAGTCCTATATGAATACTTGTAACTAATTTGTTTCTTTGTCATTCAATTTATAATATCCTTCTCTCCTGCCAAAAACCTGTGCTTTGTTTTCAGTTTATGGAACCTTTTGGACTTTTTTAAAGTCCCAGCATGCTTTAACTGCATAGACATAGTTACCTGGCAAAGCATGCTGGGACTTGTAGTTTGACAACACCTGGAGAGTCTCAGGTTGACTACTCCTGTCCTAGACCCACAGTGGTGGGAGTCATGATTTAATGGGGAGTGGGCGATTATTGGGTGTATCCTGGATAATTCATTTTTGGGAGGTGTTGCTGATTTCTATATCGGGCTTTATTTATTTATGTCCTATGACCCTGTACATGCTAGGAATGACTCAGCTGTTACTGACACATCACACAATATGAATGTCTGTCTATTTATAATTGCTCATTACAAATATATATTGTACACCAGGCTCAAATACAGCAACTGGATGGATAAGTGCTTTGTTTACGACAGAGATCCCTGCTGCGAGGACCTCACATTCGGGGGATCAGATCTAGAATTATTACAACCAGAGATAAGAAATTGTGTCTGGATGTACGAATTTTTAAAGATGTAAACACAGCGGGGTTCGCACCATGTATGCACACCAGAAACCGACAGCTTTTATGTACAAGCACAGAGCGGTCTCAAGCCGTCAGCACACATCAAATGGGCACCCCCATCACTTTTATATAGACATAGGACCAGATTCAGATGTTTAGGCACTAATGACTTACTCAAGAGCGGGGAAATCCATGTTAAATTGCAGAGGAGTTAGTTGCAAAAAGAATTAGAGTTGAGAGATGATGTTTCCAGCCAAAAATAAAGTATTTTCCCTGCATGCAAACACTAACATTCATTTTACCTCCCCCCCCCCCGCAATTCAACATGGTTTTACCCACTCTTGAGTAAAGCTGGCCATACATGGAATGATAAATCGTTCCAATTGAGCGTATGGGAACGATTTTTTCAAAGATCGGGCAATATCGTTTAAAAGCCATCAAACGATTTTTTGATCTTTTGACATGCACAAACTTAAATAGTTTTTTAGGTAAAAAATTTTCAATGTATGGGCATTTGCAATAATCCTGCCATTAAGACCCACTTTATAAGCATAAACCAAAAATTTTTTAATGGTTTGGAAGTACAAATTCGCATGTTTTTGTTTTTTTTTTTACCATACAATTATTGTACAATGTACAGTGTCGTGTTCCAATTTCTTAAAACAAAAAATTGGTTAATTTTTCATCAGATCAACTAACTTCTTCCCTTTCACTGATTGGTTAAAAGTTACAGCCATCCACCAACCAGGGTGGGAGACCTCCCAGCCCCTGTTTACCGAATGGCCAGGTTGCTGTACTGCCAGGGCCGCCTTCAGGGGGATAGCCGGGCCTATTGTAACGTAACATGGAGGAGGCCTTACCAATTTTGGCAGTGCCAGGCCCCTCTATTACCGACGACAGCCCTGTGTACTTCAATGACAGGTGTCTGGGAAGGAGGGAGACTATGGGCTCCCAGGTCATCTGCCATCCAGAGCAATGCAAAGTATGGGTTCCGTAGCAGGTGCTGGAGTTCCTATGTGTGAGGTGAAGGTTATACCCCCCTCATACCTCCAAATTTAGACTTATGAATCTCAGACGGCTGCTATATGGTATAACATGCATTGTATTATTGCAGCTGTGCCATCCATTTTACCACAGAGTAAAGGTTGCAATTACCCTTGTTCATTAGGATAATTAGTATTTGTTTAGCACTCTTAATCCAAAGTTTATCCCAAAGTGCCAGGGGAGAGCACCTGCGAGTCAGCCGTGCCTGTGATGCCTGTGAGTTACCATACTGAATGTATGTGGCTTTATCTATGCGTTAATAGAATTAAACCGGTTTTGATATCTGTTCCTATGTATCTGTCGGCTTCTAAGCGTCTCTTGCGCCTCCTGCTTCCAGCCTGTGTCTATGACCCAGTTCAGCCTATCTCTCATTATCAGCTTTGCGCCATGCTTGTATTATCAGGCTGGCTGCCTCTCTCTTACCTTGGGCTTAGTCAGTTTCCATGAAAACTAAACTTGCACGATAACAAGATTGATTTACTAGACTCCAGAGATGAAGATCGACATACGAAGTGCTGGATCAGGGAAGAAGGGGATGGAGATAATGCGGGGGTCTGGGTAGAGGAAAGAGACGGGAGGTGAGTCTGTGCTGCTAAATTTCTGGGGGAGAAATGAATTGATTTTACTCTATTAAGCCCTGATATCACCAGATCCCATCCAGATTTAAGAGATCCTTTAAGATTCAGATTTTGGTGCAGAGTCAGATTAAGGCACACACAAGAAAAAAAGCATTTCCTACAATTTTGTCCCCTTATCGGAAGGCAAAGCAGAGCAGGAGAGTTACCTGAAATCAGGACTATCCCACTGGGGGGTGTGCTGAGGACCTTGGTCAGACTACATGTGCACCTGCCATTGCCTGTCTATGCATGTGCGGAAGATAGTACTGATACTGCAGGGACCAACAGTGACAGCGCTATTTCATAGCATAGGACAGGGTTTAGTGGCACAGATCATGTCATCAAACCCCACCATCCTAGGTAACGCTCGGGGATCTAGGCAGTGATTTTCATTCTGGGACCAATGCCCATAGTTAGGGAGTCTCCCGGGAAAGTCGTCAACTATGGTGTAGCTTCACTTCTCAATGTTTCATTTATTTATTAAATAATATTTTAAATAATATTACTATTAACTTTTCTGTTTAAAACAAAATATCATATATATATATATATATATATATATATATATATAATCATTATAATCATTATTTTAACTTCTTTCCATTGCAACAATCTGGACAGTCCCTCCAAATGACCTTAGTGTATAGATGTTATAGACAGTTCAATCAGGTGATATTAGCTCACTGATGTCCCTGGATGCTGCTGAATTGATCAGCTTCTTGTCCACAGATATATTGGTTTCTCTTTATAATGGTTGCCAACTTTTGCAAATGCAGGATGATTGTAACCAGGGCTGGTGCTATCATTAGGCTATCTTAGGGTGTAGAGCGTTGTTCATAGCAACAGCACCCCCATGCTGCCTCCATTTATATGTCAGGTTTTATCATAAACCGGCATGTAAATAATTAGCCAGCCTGGGAGGACGCCAAGATGCTGCACCAAAGGGTGAAAGGGGCGTGTCCTGTGAATAGCCCCACCCATGGGTGTGTTTTGCGCTCCCAGGAAAATGTTTTCTTGATTGACTTCTTTATCATTATAGAAATAGGACACGATTTCCTAATTCTCTGATTATAATACACAATAACTTATTGAACTGAATCAGCATCAGGGAGGTGGTCCAACACTTCAGGGAGTCAGGGAATCTCCTGATATTCCCTGGAAACTATGGTTTAGCCTAATGAATTGCTTCCTCTTTTGGGATAGGTGATCGAGCTCTCTCCTGAATACAAATTACCATTCTGACTTTATGCCAATAGGTTCAATGTAACATGGTTACAGGAATGATGTTGATTTGTATAATGTTGTGGCAGCGGGTGAATACTGCACAGGATATATGTGACTGTATATAAGGGACCTCCTCCTGGACGAGCTGATACAAATCTGATGGAACAGAACAGACACGCGCCAGACGGACCCCGGCTGCTAGCTCCATGTGCTGCTGATAAATTATCTTCCGCTATAAAACCTCCTTTTCCTAAGTTCATGAGGCAGAAAGCTGCAAAACTGGGAAATGTATGAAATCTATTCTGAATAATATACAGTGTCAGGAGATGTGACACGAAATTCATTTCTGGTAAAAATCAACTGGACATACTGTATAAGCAATGAGAGGGAATCCTGCCTGTTCCCTCAATGGAAATATCAGTCACTGCCTCAGCCCTGATGGTTATGATGATGGTCGGGGCTTGATGTCTTCCATAGTAAAAGATACACTTTGATATACTTTGAGCGTTATTTTCATAAGCACCAACCCCCATAGTGCCAACCTTTTGTTTCTCCAGGTGTTAGGCTCCATAGACGGCATATTACTATCTGGCCCCTAGGGGCAACATTGGACCTTTGTGCTATGGATATTTCTTGCCCGGTCCCTAGGGGTTGCTTTTGGACTCTTTTGTCATTGTATTAAACCTGGGCAGTCTTGTTAAATTGGCCTCCCCACCCTGTCTAGGTTGCTGGTTATTAATACAATAACAAAAGAGTCTAACAGGGCAAGTGTTGCCCCTAGGGGCCAGATAGTATAAAGCAGTCCATGGAACCTAATACCTGGCTCTGCATTTGGTATATATTATTTAATTTTATTAAAATGTATTTAATATAGTCACCCATTATCAATCAGGCCCAATTTATTAAACCCTGGTCACTAACCCTGTTCACACTGCTGAATTACTCTGGTAATTCACAAGCTACCCTGGTCAATACCATTCACACTGAACCAGGGTAATTAGGTGAAACATGAGTTTCACCCTCATCATACAGCCGTGATTAGCTGTAAAAAGTGATGTGAAATAAATATATATATATATATATATATATATATAATACCTGACCCTCTTCTATATATATATATATATATATATATATATATATATATATATATATAAAATACCTAAAATCAATGAAAAAAAATAGAAAAATAAAGAAACAAATAATAAAATAAAAACTATTATAAAAAAAACAATTACTAAAAAATAAACAAATAAAAAAATGAAATAAAATATAAAAAACTACAAAAATATTTTTAAAAAAATTATTAAAAAAAATTATACAATACTATAAAGTACTTTTTCTATTTATTTATTTTACAGGGGACACAAGTTCTATTGTTGTGCTTCCGTTGAGCGCTGCAGCGGGAGCAGTGTAGACATCGTCCACGTGACAATGTCTGCACGATTTGAACTTCTTGTGTCCGTTCACACTACGGACTGACCGGGATTTTTAGCGCCGTTCACACTGAGCGCACAACCCAGGCAGTTCAGTCAACCCAGGTAGTTGACTGAAATGCCCGGGTAATAGCCCTCAGTGTGAACGGGGTATTATTGATTGCTGCCCTGAGACTAGACTGTAGCAAAGCAGTGACAGATCATGTGCAAAGAAAATGCTCAGTATGCGGTTCAATCAGACGGAAATAGCTATAGCCTGTCAGCGCAGGGTGAGGGGTGGAAATGCATGTCATATAAAGCACAGTCCGCCTCCCCTGATTATGTCACAGTACTTACCTCGCTTCGTGGTCCTCTCAATGAGTGCAGGCAGCAGTGAGACAAGCCTTGCACAATGGGGCTGAATATCATGCCGTGCAATGTGAAGGCAGTGCTGGCTGCATGCTTATTATTTATACAGAGCGATATGATCATTATTCACATGACTAAACTTGTTTCATTTTCGAGGGATGAGGTGTGAACACTCAGAGACTCGCACCTTTGAAGAGACAGAAATGATTTTGTAGACTGTGGTTATGTAACTGGTTATATGCTGCAGTCACACACAGAGAAGAAATACGTACTATAGTAACACTGACGGGAATTCTGGAAGCAAGATGTCACATATATTTCCTGTGTACCTTCTACATACTGTACACTTGTTAGAGACTTGCACAAGGGTGCGGATGCTATAAACAAGGCAGGATTAGCAATGGGGTTAATGGGACTACAACTCCAGGCCTCCATTGTCAAAACAAGGCCTATAGCGCTGCAGCTAATCAGTATAATGCTGACCATACGCCTGCAAGATGCATCGCTCAGATACATCGCATGACATATCTCACAGGTGTATGGCCAGTATACGTGTGATCAGGGCCGCCGTCACGATCGGCCGGGCCCGGGACTCACAAAGTCCCAGGCTGCCGGGCCCCCCACATATAGCCAGGACATCGTGACGTCACTGCGGGAGACCGTCAGCCTATTTAAACGCACATAGACGCCAATAATGGCACCAGTACAAGGCGCCGGGACACTGCTGGGGGGTTGAGGGACAGCTGGGCCCGGGACTGTAGGCCCGGCTGTCCCCCCCTGATGGCGGCCCTGCGTGTGATAAAGGAGGGCATAGTGTGGTAACTAAGGGCAGAATTTAATGAAAAAGGGAATAGTGTCATGAAGAAGGGCACAGTGTGATGAAGATTGGGATCATGAGATGAAGAAGGGAATATTGTGATGAAGAAGTGAAGAGTCTGATGGAGGAATGCATAGTGTGATGAAGGAGGGTGTATTGTGGTGACTAAGGGCATAGTTTAATGAAGAAGGCCATAGTGAGATGAATGAGGGCATTGTGTGATGAAGGAGGGTATAGTAATATGAATGAGGGTATAGTGTGATGAAGAAGGGAATAGTGTGATAAAGAATGGCATTGTGTGATGAAGAAGGGAACAGTGTGATGAAGAAGAGCATAGTGTGGTGAAGAAAGGCACAGTGTGATAAAGTGGCATATAATTGACCACCACACACAAGTGTTCACACCCACAGATCACTGGCCCCTCCAATGGGGCCCGCAGTGACTTTAGGCTCGCCGCTTGTTTGCTCCGTGCCTTCCGCTTAGGCTAGCCATCCACAATAGCGATTATCGCTGCAGACAGGAGGATCCATCATCAGCGTCACCTCTTCTGCTGGTAGCGATCATCCTGGGTGAAGAGGGAGGACTTTGATAATGTAGTGTAGTGTCTGCGCTCTAAATATCAGAAGCTTGCGCCTGAACTTGAGTTCTACACATGCTTCGCTCTGTGAAAGAGTGTCGCAGAGAGAAGATCCCAAGGGAAATTCCGCAATCCAGCCCATACTGTACAAATTAATTGCTTCCCTGCCCATCAGGAGTAAATCCGAAAGTGCGGACTGGAGTCTCGCTTCATGTACAGAAAAGTGACAATGCAGAAAATAAAATCTGTATAGTATTATGATCGCAGGTACCTCGTTCTGCGCTCTGGCAGCTAGGCTGGAGTGCCCATTAGCCAACTTGAGTTGGCCGCTCAATCGGCAACACAAAAAAAAAAATTGTAAAGAAAAATATGATAATTAAAAACGGGAGGGCAGGCGCCAATATTAACTCCACCCTGCCGCTCTCCTTGATGGTTCTGAAGCGATCTGGATGGACGGGGGGGTAGAGGTGCTAGGTCTCACCTAGGGCAGTATGACAGCTCAGACTTTGTTGACCAGTTGGATAACGTTCCTTTATATACTTCCTGTCCAGGAAACAAAAACATCCTTAGCTAATTGTTTCCAATGCAGCTGTTGATCAGAGCATCCTCATTGTTGTCACATGTGTGAATAAAACTTGACTTTTTATTAATGTTTGATGTCTGAGTTTTCCCTGAGAGAATCTTACGTCTTCGGTGCGTTTCCCTTCTGCAATCTCACTGTCTCTTTCCATTTCGTCTCTCCTCGATGTACAGTAGTGCTAAGTAGGCATTTTGTCTGTAACTGATGCATCACAAGGATTGCAGATATGATAAAGAACAAAGGAGGCCGCGCAAGGAAAACTTTGATGAATGTCTTCAAAACCCTGAGTCTGTGATAGCAGGCTGGATATTCATAGATTTGGGTTTCAAGGTCATGGAAGGCTCACAAGGACCACTCAGGGAACAGGATACAGGTGCGTCCTGATGGAGCAGAACAAATGGATGTCACAAAGCTCCTTTGTCCTATGCCCCATTTAGTTGCAGAATCAGAAAAAGAAAATGTGAATCATAAAAAAGATGACTTTTCATTTTCACTTGCCTCACTCCCTCCTTCTAGATTACCCATGTATACCGTATGTAAGGGCGCAGGAAAACAGCCATCCTGCTCCTAAAAACGCAGCTGAGCGCATGGCTCGCAGGAACAATGAGACGGCTGCCATTATAACGCAGTTTGCAGTAAGGCCCCAAATTCCTGTTTGTACGTTTAAAATATTTCGTCAACCCTACCCTTTATCATACAATATGGCAATGACACATTAGTCCTATGAAGCCTTTATTGTGCAGAGACTTCTGAAAACGGGTGACTTCTGAACACTGGCTTTGGAAACACGTACCACACATTTACATATCAATGCGTTTCTGGCGGCATAGTGGGCACTGATTCTAGTGAAGGGATGCAAAGTGTATAGTATAGGTATGCCCGAAGCATGCCAACCTATCCAGACCTCCAGATCCTGAGCTCCAAGTCCAGTTGCAACATGGTCTGGATTCAGTCCATAATCAGAATACCAGACCTGGCAAACCAAAGTGTTTATAGTCTCTTGCATTATCTTCTGAGCCATTCCGTAGGCATGCTCTCCAGTGGAGATGTGGGGGGCTGATCCAGAGTTTGGGAGTAAAGGCAAAACAGGTGCAAGTGTAGATCTGGGCAAAACCAAACACAGAACTACAGAGGTGGCAAGTATAAACTGTAAAAAAAATTTGAGTTGAGACGTGAAGTTTCCTAGCTCAGCTGTAATCTACAGATTTAACATAAAGCTATGCAGGTTATGAGATCTTTGTGCAAAAGCAAAGTGGTTTCTCTGCATACAACAGAGCGGAAATGTATTTTCACTCCTCACATTGCAACATGAATTTGCTCAGATCTACACTTGCACCTAAAAAAAGTGTAAGGGAAACTCTGGATCAACCCTTCCGGACTCTTATACCACCCCACTGGGCCTATACAGGGCTCAATATATTGTGACTGTCCACTGCCCCCAAGTGGACAATCATCCACTGACTGTAAAGCAGTTGAATATCTAATGGTTATTGTTCCAATCACACAATAATCGTCTCGATTTCTCAAAAATCTGTCCAGTATATACTGTCAAGCAATTATGAAGAATCGTCTGTGATTATCTGTATTTTTTACTCAATAGAGATAATCCCATGCTTTGGGAAAACTGTGCATTGACATGATTTTTAGAGCAACAATTCCATTTCATTTCATAATTCTGTATAGAGCCACCTGGTGGATGAGTATGTTATTGCATTATACCATTGCAGCAAAGGTTTATGGGTAAAATTTTCCAGTAGTATTGACGATCTTTAGAAAACCAGACAGAAGTGTGTACAGGAACATCATGTAACTGATCAAGGCATAGGACTTGGAGGTTTCCTCCATCACAAGTTGACTGAATAAATTATAATTAGAATATAATTGGTTGCTAGGGGCAACATCTCCTTTCTTACATTTTATTAAATCTAGCTTTGCGCTACATTTTTTTGTTGTAGTGATTCAGAAGTTCCCTAACTTAGCCAGTTGAAAATAAAAGGAAATTGCACTAGAAGATACATGGTTCCTTAATTGCATGTTAGCAGATTAATGATCCATTAATAAACCAGTCTTTCATAAATTCCTTACAATTAAAATCACAAGTGGTTTTCTCTTCCGGCAATACCTCTAAATTCCCTGTGGATTTATCTCAAAGGGTGATCTGTAAACCTGACGGTACCTTAGAAGGTGTTTAATACTATAACAAAACAACTCTAATAATCAGTTACCCAACCTCTGCCCGGCAAGACTAAATCTGTTTTCTGACCCTATGCTGCAAGCATATGAGAGCTGGTGGAATACATTATATCATGCCTATGAAACTATGTAAATATATTGAACACGTTTATATGTGTCAAAGTGATAGGCAAACACTTCATTAAAAACAGTTCAGGGACCTGATTAATAATTGAACACTTTACAGCAGCTTAAATGGAATTTGTGGTTTACATGCTTTGTGTTAATAATACAGGATGACACCTAAAAGATGTAGTTACATGATTATTATGGTACCCCAATGGGGATATTTCGGTAGAGAACCTGTGGTTTGTGGGTGCAAATAGCCATATTTGGCAGGGCTGTTCCTAGCAAGAAGAAGAAGAAGAAGAAGAAGAAGAAGAAAAGGTAAACCTTCCAACTAGCCAATTTCAGCAGGTCAGTCCCGTGTCTGGAGGTCTGTCCCGCCTGTACAGTAGTTTGTCCTGATAAGGGAACAAAACTGGCATGGCCAGGATGGGTTGTGTGCGGTTATTTGTCCTGTTTCATTCACAGGATGGAAGGTATGATGAGTGTCTACTAAAAATGACTGGATGAACCAAAAGATGATTCAAATCCCCGGCATCTACAGGTAATATTTTCCTCTAACCCCAACCCTGATCCTAATCCATCACCCTAACCCTCTCCTCCCTGCACCCAGGGCCAGTGATAGGTCTCTGGACGCGCTTAGTGAGACCTATCACTGACTCACGTCATCTCGGAACCCGTGGAGGAAATGGTATTTTAATATGATTTATTATAATAAAAATATTGACAACTGCCGTCCCAAACATTGCCGCCTGCCTGCCGACCGCATGGCGCTCTAGACGATCGCCTGAAATCACCTAATGAACGTTCCAGCCTTGCCTGCATCCTCTCCTTTACCTTCCCCTTCTATTTTTAACAGTCCCCTTCCAGCAGCCTAACCCTTACATTTCCCTTCCATTTACATCAATATCCATTGGGTGACCCTTCAGTCGTCCACCGTTCCTTTGGGTCAGGACAGTCAGCTGCTGAAGTTCCGTTGCAGTAACAAACAGGTAACCTTTTTTTTTTTTTGGACTCGTCAACTTTGACGAAATGTTCCAATTATGACATAGCTACCCATAAATAAACCCATAAATAAATAAAAACCCCAATTATAAACAATATTGCTTTTTGAAACAATGGGATGGCCAAATCTTGCTGGAATGCGTGACTGATTCTATCGGTCACTGTAGGACATCTGAGGTTTAGAAACATGTGTCCAGGTGTAAGTAATGCCTAACATCTGTCCTGAATACCTGGTCTGGGTGTGCTGGATGGGGATTCATCCTCTCTTCTTCTTTCTGCAACTCTAGGAACCCTTACCAGGCTCTGCAGGCTGTATGCACAACACAGTGAACGCACAACATAAAACATCAATTCTCAATCCTTGTATAGTGTTCCTATCCTCTATCCAGTCGTTCTATGTCTGCAAATATATATAAATAAATATCAATGTACATGGAGAAAGGTAGAGATAGTTATAGCAACTTAATCCATCAGAATTAGTTTCCGTGGAGGTTAATCTGGATAGTGACAAGACAGTGGGGAAGGTGTAGATTCAAGTCTACAACAGCAGGAAAAGCATGAAGTGAATTAATCCACTGTTGACAAATGGCTTATTAAACACTACTCCGTACCTGCCCGCAGTGGACTCAATCACTGAGCTGCGAGCTCCTTCCCGTGTGAGAGGTATGTGAGCCGCGTCTTCCTCTGATCTAGCTTCTCTCTTCTCAGAAATGAATATGACACAGAAAGCCATTAAATGAGACACAGAACGTCTATGTTGTTTCTTACAGGTCTAAGATCACCGGGTATAAAGGGAGCCAGCGGATACACTGTCTGCAGATAGCTTGTGGAAACATCTGACGAAATCCTATCGAGAAAGTGGACTGCGAGTCGCTCGGAGAACTGTACGATGGACTTCCTGGCGCTTTCTGTCTGGGGTTCAAACACTAATTTGAGGTATGGGTGAAAAACAAAAGGCAATAAAGTACACATTCTGGGCAAAAAACATTTGGAAATAGTGAAGAAAGGAAATAGCAATTCCATGTTGTTGACTTTCTAGAGTTCCATACAGGGCTGGAAGTGGGGGTGTATACGGGGGTATGCCATACCGGCACTTCTCCCACTGATGTAATTGAAAAACCTCAAATCTCCATTGACTTCTATTATATTCTGTGTTTCCATACCACCACTTCTTAATGTCCATGCCCCCACTTCTAATTTTCCACTTCGACCACTGGTTCTATATACAATGTAAATGAACCAGTCAGAGCGTGGTTATTCTAGTAGAAGAAGAAAGATGATAGAAACTGCCCAAGGGTCTGATATGGAATGGAACGCTGTAAGGTTACGCTACTGGCATAAAATGGCTACAAAGGTTCAAACGAGTCTTCTGGAAATTATGGGAAACTCTCAGATGTTTTGTCAATTCTCTTGGAATCCCGGGAGAGCCTGCAGTGATTTAATGTAAATGACGGCCTCAGCCCTGATTGGTACTATGTATGGGTGGATCATGATGAAATTGAGAGTTTGAATTGAATCTGATTGGTTGCTATGGGCAACATCCCCACTTTTCAATCTCCCGGCTTAGCTAATTTAGGCCTAGGAGAAGGACAGAGATAGTATACCTCCCAACTGTCCCGCTTTTGGGGGATTGTCCCACTGTCCCTCCCGCCTCCCAGTTTGTCCCGCTAAGGGGACAAACTTTGTTTTAAATTTGTATAAAACATTTGCCGCGGCATCAAAAAGGGGCGGAAAGTGGGCGGATCCAAGGCGTGCTGGGGGCAGAGTCGGGCGGGTCCAGGGTGGAGTCGGCCCAGGTCCGGGGCTTATGTGTAAGTTGGGGGGTATGGAGATAGATATGAGAGAGGGAAAAGGGAGAGATAGCGATGGATAGAGATCATTTGTTTGATTAATATTTTTTTCTTGCACAATTTGTAAAAAACCCCAGCACCAAATACATGTCCCCTAACAGGTCTGGACGCAGTACGTGCTGTCCTCTGCTCTTCTTAACAGAACGAATCGCAATCTCCCTGTCACCTACTGTGACCTACCTGTCCCCGGGGACCTGCCACCCTCTTCTCCAATGATCCTCCAATGGTTATCTCCAGCCTTCACCTTGTTGCACCATAAACTCCAGTGCATGTGCAGGACCTAGATACGAAATCTCATGGCGCAGATGACCTAATGTTCCTTTCCATACGCGGTCCTTACCTCATTACAGGGATAGGTTCAATTCCCCATAGGGCTAACACCAGCCAGAGGCTGCAGCTCTGTGTCTAGTGATCTAAAGACCGCCGTATGTTTAATGGGTTAACAAATACAGGCTATTCATCCTGCTTCTCATCTCCCTGCCATATTGGAAGGTTAGAAAATATTCAATCATGATAACAAAATGTCATCGTGTTTTTAAATCAGCCGGCAATGACAGTTTTACATAAAGCGGGGAGGAATTAAATGTAATGTCAGTGACTTTTTTTTTTTCTTTACTGCATTTTAAAAGGTTTTAAAAACTATAATTCATTTCTGGAGTCCTGTGGAAACACTCTCCATAAACACTGCCACTAAATAATCTGTCCTATTTGCATTTTCAATTATCTTTTCGTCTGTAACATGCTGGGACTCTTCTTTCCGCAAATCAAATCAGTAAAATAAATATATTTCCTGGACATCATCACCTGCTATCTGGGACACGTAACACTGTTCTGATACCTTGTCATTGACATTACCTTGTAGATGCATCAGCACGTAATACAGGGGGCTGCACAATGCGGGGAGGAATACCAGATTAGCCCATACCTCCCTTCTGTCCTGTTGTTGGTGGAAAACCCCCAACTACAGTGTTTCCCCGATAATAAGACCTACCCCGAAAATAAGCCCTACCCTAATTTTTGTAAAACTATCCAAAATAAGCCCTACCCCGAAAATAAGCCCTACCCGGAAATTAAGCCCCAGTGAATTTCTCAGACTCAGCTGCTGCTGTTTCCCATATAGAGCCACAACCATCTGCCACAGGACATTAATAAGAAGCTACTAGGGGGTA
>JABWIB010005435.1:0-25491 GCA_016617825.1 Platyplectrum ornatum
CCCTAAGGAAGTTCTGATATTTGTGATGAGTCTGGATCCGGCACCATATGTGTAATATTTTGGATATGTTCCACCCATGAGGTTCTGTTTGCTGGTCCTCAGCCATGTTTTAGTTCATCCGTGTGCTTGTAGTGAGCATTTTTTCATAAGATGTTTTTTCTGTTTTTGGACAAAATTTGCAGACATTAAAACATTATGATTTCAGCCCCCTGCATTCCACTTCTGTGCACACATCNATGTCTGAGGGCCTGCCAGGCGAAGCCATATTGTTAGCTATGATGACATGAAGCCCCACCCATCATTGTAACAATCAGGGCTGAGGCAGCGATGTGCATGAAATCACTGCAGCAATTCAAATCTTGTGAGTCTTCTGTCCTAAGCCAAAAATATATTACACTACAGAGAAGTTACAGTTTCTGCACGGTAACACTTATTAAAAAGGCAGATAACAAAATATTTAACAATGAATTAGTTCTGGAACAGCGGAGCAGGAAATATGTGTATAATCTTTGTCATTTAAAGCTATTATCATGACTATTATTTGGAGATTTAGAGGTTGGAGGTTAAATGGTGGTGTTGGATCCGTACAAGATTATCTAGATTATCTAGAAATCCGGACTATGGTATAGCAGCATGAGTAGTACAGACATGCTGCTCCAGGATTTAAATGTGAAAGGCATTACATTTATTTATTAAATTGCAGAAAAAGAAAAGATGGGGCCCATGGCAACCAATCACTTTGTAGATGACATCCTCTATTATGTAATAGATAAGTATGAGGTAGGATCTGATTAGTTGCTATGGGCAACATCTCCACTTAGTATAATATGTCTATTAAGACAGTTCTTTCTCTATAGGTAAAGCAGGACGTTATGTTGCTGCGTCTGTACGTTGATCCACACAAGGACAAATGTTTCAGAATTGTACTTTCTTGAGGCTTAGATGAATGTCAGTCTGTTATATGTAATTGTGGAATGCAATGCTGACATATGGGCCTGNTGTAGAGTAACTAGGTGTGTTAGTGATGACAGCACCCGCTGTATTGCGCATGTTATTCCATTCCCGCCAGTTGTGTCAGTGTTTGCTGATGTGCACTTTCTAGTCNGCAGTGTGTAAACAATGTACACTTTGTCCTTTTCCCCATTTCCTCCTTTGCATTTTCTTGTACATGCATGAGCCTCTCCTCCTGTCTGCCCCCACCTCACACATATGCTCCCCCTCAGCCCAGAGGAAATGGAGCAGCATGGCTGTGTGATTGTGTGTGTGCAGTAATCCCAGCGCTCTCATGTTTCTGCAGGCTGTGCGTGCCAGGCCCGGACACGGCTTCCAGGGGCCTATTTTTCCTGAGGTTGTTTTGGCACAGAAATCACGGGACATGAAGGGGTGCGGTGCCCTTTATTCACTTTTCCTGGCTGCTGGAATGCAGCTCTCAGCTGTTTAAAGAACTCCCCTCACTCTTTTCATCCCCCCTCCCCAGTGTCTCTGCGCCTTTATAACTGTGCGTTCTCTGTCTCATTTTGCTTATTTCCCTACATAACCGTGCGGAAACACAATGTGGAGGAAAGCCTTGCATATAGTATTGCATAATAACTATCTATTAGTTACAGAGCTAATGTTACCAAATCCGCATTGCTCTAACCATATAATACACAGGTGGGCAAAGTGNGGCTCTCCAGGTGTTATCAAACTACATNTCCCAGCATGCTTTGTCAGATATCAACTATGTCTATGCAGTTAAAGCATTCTGGGACATGTAGTTTGGCAACACCTGGAGAGCCGCAGTTTGCCTGCCCCTGATTATAGTATAAAGAGAGATTCTTGTGAACCCCAGTGTCATGATGGGAGGTGGATGGGAAGCTGCAGTGAGAAAGTAGACCCGTTCTTGCCATTTTGGGGGCTAAGGCTGTTCCCTCGCATTAGGTTTGTGACTGTCATTCTTTCTTTACATTTCTAACTTACATTTCTAAACTTATGTTTTGCACGATTAAATGTATTGCTCAACAAAAAAACAACCTGAGCAATCCTGAAATTGTAGTTATATGTTGAGGTTTCTTTTTNCTTGTATTGTACATTAGCCTGGAGCTACAGTTAATAGCAAAGCCCGTAGGCACATTACTACCTATTCCATATAATATACCCCATTCATATTACCAGCAAAAAGCTGGAGTTTTCATGAAATTGCTGGGTTTGTTGAACGCNCTGGCTTTTTGCTGGTAATCTGAAAGTGGTGGTATCCAATCCCTGGGTCTCTTAAGCTGGTACTTGTACTTTGCTGGAAGCTTAAGTGTACAGTGTTATCCAGGGAATTCCCGGGTCAGCACTGTGCANTGTGAATGGGCTGAGCAGTGTGTAAAACTGACTGGTTGTATGCAGATAACAGCGGCAATATGGGATATGCTACATTTGTGAATGGGAAAACATTCTCTTTCAAGCACTAAGATAAATGAGTAACTGTTCCTGCCAGTGTGTGCAGGTCTGTCATCTGGGACATGATAGTAGCTAATGGCGTGTTTGTAATAAAGAAATCTGAAATGACCACCAAAAGGAGCTGGTGCTCGCAGATGACAGATTCCATACCTCTGATTACATTGTGGTACTGTATAGACTTGGTAGAAGCGTCTGGTGTAATCTCTTCATTTTCTGGTTATTGCAGCGTTTTACAAATGAAGACCATTTGGCCGTACATAAACACAAGCATGAGATGACGCTAAAGTTTGGACCTGCAAGAACAGACTCTGTGATCATCCAAGGTAAGCTCACCAGTGCCTTCTAGCCTGCTAGCTGAACCCTGAGTATTGCCAGTACATATCCAGGTTTACATCATTTGTGCCAGGTAAGAGAGGGAGATGTATTGTATTGCGGCCAGTAATGTTTCTTCTCGCAAGGCTGGATTGCTATGTATCCCATGGAATATGAATGTGTAAATAACTTGAGTAAGCAGTGTTCTCCCCAGTGGGTATTAGCCTGGCGCTGGACCTGGCTGCTTTTAAACGACCACCAGGCGTCTGGCTGCACTTCTAATACAAAAATCCAGTAATGCTCGACATTTTATATTCCAGGATCACTGTTTATTTTCGGGTTGTGTTTTTTTTTTTTTGTATTAAAAGTGCAGCCACAACACANATACGGTGCCTGAACCACTGTGGTCCAGGTACTCTGTATATGCTATGGCTGCAGCAGCTCCCAGATCACATGATACTGATNTTACCTAAGGTCATGTCGGCGTCATTCTCAGGGCACAACTCCAAGTACAGAGGGATAATAAAGAAGTCAGAAGAAGGCAAGGTAAGTAAAGATTATTAAAACAAAAGATGAAAAATATGGAGAGAGGGATTGGCTAAATGAAATACAGATAGAAAGGAGGACTGGGGGCAGAAAGAATGAATTAAAGGCATACAAGGACAAAGGCACAGAAAGGGACGGTGGGGTCACACGGGGNAATGAGGAGTAATGTGGCACACACAGTCACAAAGAAAGCCTTGAAGTGACACATATAATAACCTCAAATCAAATTGTTGACTCCTTCNCGCGTGGGTCCTTTTCATCCAAGCGCCTGGCAGAAATTCCTGGGGAGAACAATGGCAAGCATTGCACTGTGAGCACCGGCAAGTTTCAGATATACTCTCTTATATTCCTATATACTTCTTTTTTTTTTACCAATGTTTTCTGCTTGTGTAGATCAAACCCCCACTCCAACACGCTTTCTGAAGAACTGCGAGGAGGTNGGTCTGTTTAATGAACTAGCCAGCTCTTTTGAACATGAATTCAAGAAAGGTGCCGAAGAGGAGGATGACAAAAAGGTGAATAATAATTCTAGATGTTTGTGCTTGTAGACAGAGCAATCATACTAAAGTTATTGTCCAAACACACAGCAAAAACAAAACCCCAAAAACCAAAATGTTCCCCTCCGCAAAATCATAAAAAGCAGACTTTTAATATGCAAACAGAATGATTTGGGAAGTTATATATTGTGGCTCAACTATAAAAGATCTTTCTGACCTGTGACTTGTAGAACTTTTTCTGAGCTGAGGTGGCCAATACNTTGAGCACATGCCCACACGCCGGCTATTTCATATGAGGAGTGGCTAGTGAACGGCAGCAGCAAATCAGAGATCTCTTTTTATTTTCAAAGCTATTAAATAGCGGCAATTAGTTGATATATAATATCATTGCCCAGAGACATAGCGGCTGAGAATCAAGGATCTCCATGTGCAATGCAATTATTCTTGTACATAGAAAGAGATCTCTGATTTGCAGTTGCTGTTTAAGTCTGTTGGTTGGCCACCCCTGTTACATTGATGTAAGATTTTGTTTAGATGGCAAAGCATGCATCATTTTATATATCTAGATATGCTTTTGTATTCTTTATATGCAGAGTGCAGGACCACTGGATATGTCTTTACCATCAACTCCTGACATTAAAATCAAAGAGGAAGAACCTGTGGAAGTGGATTCCTCCCCACCAGACAGTCCTGGCTCATATACGGAGGAAAAGGTAGCACATTCATTTTGGCTTAGTGATACACTGATTCACTGTATTCTGTCTCTGAAAAGGACATGCAAAGGTCTCAGGGTCAGACGTTTTATAGTGTATCCTGCAGATTACAAGACTATATGTTACAATGAGAATGACTATTTATTCTGATATATTCTTGTAATTTTAATTAAATGAATGGAATATCTCTGACGTTTTATTATAGTGTTGAACTAATTCTGTAGAATTACTTTTAGTGCATTCAGCCGTCTGAGTGATGCCTTTTTTTCTATTGTTCTGGTTAAGGTGCCACCAAAGCCGCAGGTCAGCTCTACACCCACTCCGACAATAGTACGTCCAGTTTCACTACCCGTCCACCTGGGCTATGATCCTTTGCACCCTACACTGCCTTCACCCACATCTGTCATCACACAGGCCCCTCCGTCCAACAGACAGTTAGGGTAAGGAAGTGAAAGTGACTTTAATGACATATTCGTCTTTATTTATTTTCTCTATTTTCTTGCTACTCTGCATTTAACCCCCTCACGCTTAACATGTAATGCTTTCTGCTTCATTTTTATCTACTCCATTTTGTTCTCCATTTTATATCGTACTCCAGTTACTATATTGCTACTTTGTACACCCATGTTCTGTTTTGTATTGTATTCCCTATTGTACTGCGCTGTGGATACTGTGTGGTGCTTAATAAACNGTTTTATTGTTAATATACTAAGTCACCCCTTATATACTTATGACTCCTTTTGTAGATAACTTGCCCCTTCTGTATTTCAGTTCCCCAGGCAGCTCTCTGCCTCTTATGATGCACCTTGGTAATGGTCAGCCTGTACCCTTCCTTCCTGGCCCCCATGTACAGATGCCNTCTGTTATATCGGTAAGGAGGCCTTTGTCTTCTCTGTTGTGATAATCCATGGACGTAGGCCATCGTTTCACTCACCTCTTTTGTTTTGCGTTGCTTGTCTCAGTTGGCAAGGCCAATGTCAATGGTGCCCAATATCCCAGGTATCCCTGGGCCCCCAATTATTGGCGGCGGTGGACATGTCTCCCCTTCAGGCCTTACAGCTCATTCGGAAGCCAAAATGGTGAGTGCATTGAAACCATGGCAATGATACAAATGAAGGAAGTCCTTTCCAGTGAGACTTAGTGCATGTGTTATTTGTGTTTCTTTTTATGCAGAGACTTAAAGCTTCCCTAACTCAGCAAGCTCCATCTTCTCTAAATGGAGGGATGGCTATGGTGGCATCACGGCCAGAGCANAGCCAAATACTGGTGCAGCACCCGGACGCACCCTCCCCAGCCCAGCCTCAGGTCAGCAGACTAAGAATGAAATGAAACTATGACATGCGATACAGATACTATACAAAACCTATTCCATCTCTGCCTGAAAAGAATAGGGAATTGTGTGAACCATCAATCAACTCTGAAAATCCTAAAAACAATGGTGTCAAGGGAACCCACTAAATATAATATTTCTAAATTCGAAAAATTGTTGTTTGGTTATTGAAAAGCAACACAAATATGCACAATCTGCATGCAATACAAAAAATGACATTCATGTAATAAACGCACAGTGCATNTGTATGGAGAAGTACACAAAGCCTATTAGAACGTCCAGGAAATGTAATGTAGCTCTGTTTACCCTCAATAATTGCACATTTAGGGCTGCATACACATTTCCATACACACAGAGCTCTAATGAAAATCCACTAGCTGTGTCCCTCATTATTCAGACAGCTGTACTTTCGATTTACTTATAGTGTTACTGTCAGCTTTATTTTATGGTCACGTAAGAAATACCCACTTGTGAACTAGACCAAGTCCACTCATTAGAATGGTCATTCCACATATATCTGAGTATGTGTGTGTATGTCAGTGTGGGAAAGCATTTCCTCTTCCTCCATAGGTATCTCCTGCTCAACCTACTCCAAGTACGGGAGGTAGACGACGGAGGGCAACAGACGAGGATCCAGATGAGCGCCGCCAGCGCTTCCTAGAGAGAAATAGAGCTGCTGCCTCTCGTTGTCGTCAAAAGCGCAAAGTTTGGGTGTGCTCTCTGGAGAAGAAGGCAGAGGAGCTGACGTCTCAGAATGTGCAGCTTAGTGTAGGTTACTTGTTGTATCAGGATGCGCTCTGTCCACTCCACTGGCCAACACCTTACTGACCTGTGTCTCTCCNCCTGTAGAATGAGGTGACTCTTCTGAGGAACGAGGTGGCCCAGTTAAAGCAGTTGCTGCTGGCACACAAGGACTGTCCTGTCACTGCCTTGCAAAAGAAGAACCAGGTTTATCTTGGTGAGTGCTACAAAATAAAAGGTAATGCCAGGTCTGCATACTTGCATTTGTTGTTTAATGCTGTTGTGTTAATGTACCAGGGCTTTTTTATTTAATCCTAAACAGACATTATTATAAAAAAAAAATCACTTGTAATTAAATGAACCATTTTTAATACACTTATTAACAATATNATTTTTTNTCTGTTACGCTTCTCTCTGTACCTTACTGCATCTTGTGTAGCTTATAATTCTAATCTTTTTTGTGTGATCACAACATTATTTACACAATATGTNATTTGGTTCTTGTCTAAATACTTTCCTTAACTATTTTGTTTAATCAAATTTGATTAAGCAAACTAGTCAAGAAGGACGCATTATTTACATTGGAATGAGGGATTGTGTCGGATTCCTCATTTGCAGTGTTTTGCATAATGTATTGGGGTTGCTGCTGTAGTAGTATGTAGCTGTATTACTCCAGTCTAATTTCTGCTATTATAATGTCCTGGGAAAGAGAAATTGGTCCCATCAAATATAACTGGAACCTATATATATATATATATATATATATATATATATATATATATATATATATATATATATATATATATATATATATATATATATATATATATATATATATATATATATATTAGCAGATCATTAAACTGTTAAGTGAAAGTTCTAATGCTCTGGTGTGTAATTATTACTGTACTTAGAAATGACAATGAGTGGAAATAGTTTTATTACCCTGTGAATATTCCTCACAGTTCTATTATATGCTAATAATATTAATAAAACAGGACAATTGAATGTTTGGTGTCAGAATCCCCTAAATATACAGTGCTGTATCCTATAGTCGCACTAGAAATACACGATGACGGCAATAATAATAATAATAATGACATTCCTGTTACCTCTTGTCTTTCAGAAAACCTCAAGGACAGCTGTGATGCCACAGGCTCTCCAGGCCCAGTCTCTCAACACAGTTCCTTGTCCTCTGCCTCCCCTAATGGTCTGCGCTCACCAGCGGAACACATGGCCACGTCAGTCCTCTCACAGATGGCCAGCCAAAGGACAGACGGCCACAGTCAACTTCTACAATCACATGTCATCATGTCCCCACAGTCGCAGGCGGCCAGCAGATGATGTATTTCAGCCATTGGACCTAGTACTAATCAATGGGATGCCTCAGCCCCANAGACTGAGTGGAATAACTAAGCCCCAGTACAGAACGGGCGGATACGGATTATAAATATATATACATATATATATTTGTTTTTAAAGTTCGGTAAAGGGTGTATAGGGAGTTTTCTTTTTTTAGTACACAAGATACCAAGCTATTAAAGCACTAACTTTCCGATCCCATCAGGTCAAATCACTAACATATCCANACAGGCATACAAAGACCAGATCAGATGTCACAGGATACCACACAGTCTTTACATTTATACCGTTTACTATTTCCGTGCCAGCAGGGTGGGATTTCCCTGGTGCTCCTTGTCTGATCTCTTTACCCTGACCTGGTGACTGAAACTACCTTCCATCGTCGTTCTTTGATTTCTTCCTCCTTGGAGAAAAAAAGACAGTGCCATCCATTGTTTCCCTGTCCATGGCATTTCAGTGTTGCTAAAACTTCATTACGTAAAAATGGCCTTATTATAGCTCTGTGGTTTCCAGCCTTTGATACTGGGAAAGAACCCAAAAAACCTCTGGGCCAGCCTGGTGCTGGAGGGGCCCATGACTCTGGACTGAGGGAAACTGCAAGCTGGTTCTCCACCAAAGCACGGAAGAGACAGAGGGCAATAGCCCTATAATTGTTACTGCCAGTGGATATGTTTTGTAAACATCCTAAGAGGCCAAGTGATCAAAGTCATGCCCAACTCTAACTAGCAACGCAGTGGTTCACATACTCTACTCTTACTCGTCTGCAAGTCTTCCACCGCTCTTGAAGTGCTGCTGATGTTTTCTGCTTTAACCTCAAGGTTTGGTTCTTCTGCAGCCTATTCCAACACTAAATATAACCAGCGATATAACCTCTTCAGAGCCTGCTCTCAGTCTTCCAGCGATCCCTATCCGCAAAGCGTGTGGCTCGTGACCTCCACAGGCCTTACTGGCCTGGACTGACCAGGCACCTTGTTGAGAGACCTGTCANAATTAGCTGTGTGATAAGGAGAGAACTGAAGTCAAATATATAGATGGGACTTTTATCTCCATATACTGTATGAACCTTATGGAAGAGAGGAACTGAAACAAGATGTCTGCTTGCCACTGACATTTTATTTCTATTTTTCCAGTGGGGTGGCCAGAATGCTGTTCAGAGGGCTGACTTCTATGTGCCTCTTATATGTTTTTCTACACTATTGAAAGAGTCATTTCTCACACCAACTATTACTTTGCCTTTACCTATAGCTATTTCAGGTATTGTTCTATGCAATCATTTGGGCCTTAGTGAGCTCTCTCTCTTCAAGCCCTGCTACACTCTGGGATGCCACAACATGCTTCACACAAAGCACCATGAAGAAAAGCATCACATAAGCAATATCCTCCGTCAGCTGTTTTACATTGTAAGATGTACATTGCCTTGCTAAAGATGGATTCAGTACACAGCACTATGGTTCAGTTGCTAGCTTGGTGATTGGAGGGGTAGCATCTTCTAGCTATTGTAACTGGTAGTTATTGAAACAGGGACAGAGTGTTACTAGTCGTATGGGAACACACTACATTGTCATTATGAGTTTTATTTACAATTTCATTGAAGCCATGTCAGAATCAAAAGCAAATCCTGTCATATAACTTAATGTGGCTTCTGGGATAAGGGAAGATACTCCGCTCCATTGTAACGAGAAATCTAAGCAATCCGTAGATCAGAAACTAAAGATGGTGAGTGATATCTACACATATTCTACTATGAAGTTGCTGCACATCGTGAAAGGGCAAAATGTCTTCCACAAANTGATGCTTCTAATTTGAAGACTCGGTGTATTTTAATTTCAGATATACTTATTGTAAGCCTTATTGTAACTATCTAGTTAATACTTTCATGTAGAAAGCAGGCTACGTGTGTATGGACTGCAGGTGCATATGGAGAGACCCTTGTACCATAAACCGGGATGACGCTATACGTATAATTGTATAGTGAATATGCTGGACTGGTTATTATTACTTGGGAGGCAAAGGAAATATAACCAACACTGTGACCACCCTATAAGGTCTGCCCGGGAAATCGTCAGTGAATACATGCTACCTGATTGTTTCTTGCCATTTGCTCTGGATATTTCTATGTAAGGTTGATTCAGCAGACTCGGTCTCTATCCATTCAGTAATAATATCAAAGCAACAGCTTTATGAAGCAGCAAAGGCTAAAACTAAATGTGAATTTCGCTATTTCTTGTGCATGTAAGGTGGAGAAATGNAGCGCAGCTTCAGAAAAGGATTCTCATGTAAAAAATATTAATGTAAACGTAACCAGAATATATACATTTGGGTATATATGGGGGAGGGGGGTGATAACTAGTATGAAGCCATTACGTTTAGCAATTACAGATGAATTATGAATATTACGTTACAATCCCTGTGGGTTTCTCTCTGCTGCTCAGGGTCCATCCACAGAAAATTCAAGACAACCTCTAGAACTATTGCTGGAGAGACAATACACCATATGGTAGATAACTATACTATGTATCTCATTGACCTATGTGCCCCAATACCACGTAGCCTAAGTGAGCCTGGGTAAGTATAGAATGCACAGGATAACATTTCTTATGTGACAAATTACTTGAAAATAGAAAATAAGGACATCAGGCCAAATCAATGGAGAAATATATGGAGAACCTGAACATACATGGAGCCATTACTCATCATAGGGAAATACTGATCGCTATAAATTTTGGTTAATAAAATGAGTTTATACATTTTGGAGAGTGAATTAGATTCGTGTATTATAAGATGTAATCCTCTTTATGGAATAATTGACCTTTTAATTGCAAAGTGCAGATAGTGTATTGACCTATAGATTCTTTAGAGCACTTATACGTGTAAACCATGTCATTCATGAACTACTGTAATGTCCTTCTATAAAAGAATCCGATTGGGCTTTGCACAGATTTTATACATGAGTTTACGTTTCTTTTATAGAGTTTTAATAGAGTCTCTATAGGTTCAGAATGCTTAGCTGCCGTCATGTGTTTTTAAATGGCAAAACCCCAGCACAGTTTATGTAACTACATGGGTGAGTCTACTACAGGGCCCGAAGGAGAGGGGTGCCGATGGCAGCCACTGGCAGAGACTGACAGCATGAAACAGCACCTGGCACTCCATGTATGACTGCTGAGCGCTGTTCAAATATATGTTGTATTTATAAAGAGTGCTCCTCACCATCAATCGGGCAGCGTGTTTTACGAAGTGGCTCCTGCTCCAGCCCTGCCTTCACTCTATACTGCAGCTTACCATTCAGAATGCTATGGGATTGAAATCCAATTTACATGCACATTAATAATCCACAACATTAGGTGTCAGGAAGGTATGATTTATTACAGGGATGTCCATGTCTTTTTACGCTGATATAGGTTTGCTCTCATGTTAAACGTGCATGATGCATATACGGCCCCTGACACTATCCACTGTAATGCTTCAGTCTTAGAATGTATTGCATTAGTAATGCACCAAAGATGCTCCTTGTTTTAGGATTTTTTTAAGAATACAGTTGGGGGGAAGGTTTTATGGAGTAGGATTCATTCTTAATGTAGACAGAGGAGTTTTAAGTTAGCGGAATCTAATCTGCAAAAACCAGCGAAGCCCTGATTTTCTTTAATGTGAAAGTTACAGATTAGTATGTGGCTGTGGCCTCTCACCAGTAAGGTGCTTTTAGACTGTATTTTTAAACCCCCAACACACATACAATGTACATTTGCCCCTGGATAAACCATGTTTTCATTTGTGGAACACAGTACATGTCATTTGTTTGCATGAAGGAACTTCTACTGGGTGCTTGTGTTTATAACACACAGTTACCATTACATTACTAAGAGCTTGGAATGTACCAAGACAAATCTAAACCTCTGGCCGTTTTATATTTCCTACACTGCATATGGTAATGCCGAGTTGCTGATTTAATGATCTTTGTTTTGCTCCACATCAGACTTTTTGAATTCGTCTATTTCCCTGTTCGTGTTAGTCAATATTTTTATGGATTACAATGCAAGGTGTCTGAGGGGTATTCCGTATATTCGTGTAGTATTAAGAGAAAACATTATACGTCTTAGGTTACCTTCACCATGAGCCTCAATTGGAAGAAGCCTTCCTTTACTTAGTGCCTTGAGACAATACTGTTTTATTGGCTATGCTTGGTTATATCTACTCTTCTTTTCCAGAGTGCCTTATAATTTGTGTGATTTGTTGTGAATTTTGTCAGTTTTTCATCACATTGTCCAAACATTTCTCTGTTGTCAGTTGTGTTTTCTCTACGGCACACAATGACCTAGGAGCAGCCTGATGTGGGTTTGCTGGTAACATGCAGTCTTTTCGTGCTGCTTGGAGTCATTTCTGCCCTACTTGGACCTTAGTAATACTGGTATCTAGCCAGTTGGCTCTGCCCCTGTGTAGACTGGCTGCCCATTCATTATAAGGAATGAATCCTGAAAATGTGATGTTGGCTTTGTATAACTGTATGGCATCTAAGATTCTTATTGCAACACAACCTGTAGTTTTTGTGATATCCATGTTGTCACCATTCACAAAAGATGACCGAATCCATTGATTATCTTCAACCAAACTCTATTCTGCACTGGGGGAAACTCAGTGAAAGTTCCAGTCATGTTGATATCCGTATCACCCTGTAACTGTGGCTTCAATGATGCATTGTGCAGTACATGTACTGTATTATGTCTGCTGTCACCTTTGAGAACAGATGAGAAGTAAGGAACCGGTTCGTTTACTTTTATTGGCATGGGACGTTTCTGGGCATAAGTATACTGACTGTAAAATGACAGAGGCTTATGTCTCCCCCAGGACATTCAGAGATTTTATCTTAAAGTGTACACTACAATACATAAGATTTTTAATGTTGAATTTAATTATTTAATACTATAACAATACATCTCCATTTCATGAAATTCTAAAAATATAGAGGAATAAGTATAATCTTACCATGGAAAATTGAGTGTTCCCATTTCCCGGGAAGCGTGGAAGCGTCTCTTTACCCTTTCACATCGTTGTAAATGCAGCTTTGATGCAGATGATATGTGCAATAGCTGTAGTTTTTAGCTTGGAATTGGTATATTGATCTTCATATGTAGAAGTGCTACATAAGCCCATGTTTATGTAAGTCTGCAATGATGTTTTACATGGGAGCAGCACATGGTAACTTTGATCTAATCGGGGTCTGTCTGCAGCAAAAGAAACATTTCATTTTCCATGGTCTAGCGATTTGTGATGTAAGCCATTTGCTTTCTTCTCTGCAATGTGAAATATGATGGTAAATCATCCACCGTACAGAATTGATGTCCCATAGGATCTGCCATAGAGAGGGAACGCGTACAATGCTCTTTATTATAAGAGGAAAGTAAATCACTGCTGTGTTTGGGTTGTGTGAAGGGAAAGACAGTGACAGCTACTGAACAGAAAGAGACCCCACAGCATCTCCTTCCCACCAGTAACTATAGTGGAATCTATACTGCCATTCTCTCCAGAACTGATAACGTGCAGAAACACCAATGACATACTGATGTTATATAGAGAAAACATATAGATATGTCCTTGTCTTGTTACTCAGGTACATCTATTGCATTAATCTCTGTACCCAAACGCATAAAATGCTGTATGTGGCCATGGGCTTCGATGTTCTTGTACCATTTCACCCGTCTGCCAGAGACCTGCAGAGCAATCTACTCTGGAAGTGGGTGACATAAAGGCCTTGTCCCCTTCACCCTTGTTGACACCAAATTGATGATATGTGCCTTTTATTTTGTTAATCCTGTAACAATAAACTCTGTTAACAAGTACCTGTCCATATGCTGTTTATTATTGAACTTGTCTAGGACTGGTTGTATAGAACAGACATATTCAAATATACAGGTTTACATTCTATAGGAGATTGACACATAGGTGCAATTACACATACACTCAGGACAATTTAGGCAGCTGCCAATTAACCTACCAGCATGTTTTTTGGGGTGTGGGAGGAAACTGGAGCACCCAGGGGAAACCCAGTGAGAACATACAAACTCTGTACATAAGGGGGGAATCAAACTTACAACCTTAGCGCTGTGAGGCATCAGTGCTACCTGCTGATGCCTCACAGTTGATTACCTTAGACCTTGTGTATGTTATACTATGAGAGGATAAAAAAAAAGAGGAAGCTTACGTGATACGTTATAGAGAACCGTGTAGAAGAAGATCAGGTGAGCGTGCACTACACCATAACCACACAGTGAGGTCATTATGGAATATTGTGTAGCCAGGAAGCCTTGATTGTGTTTTATTGCCTATAGCATCTATTTCTGCAGAACCTACATACTTTGTATAGCCACCAACATGTATTTGGAGTTTTTGCAAGACATTGTTTTTAGTTATTGTAAGGCGCTGTGTTACACCAAAATATTACACAATCATATTACACATACGCATTACTACAGGTAGTTACCGATAATTTTGTGTGATCCAGCTATTTAAAAAAAAACAAAATAACATAAATCACATTGTGCTGCCATGACGGAGCATTGAGCAGGTCCTGGTATGTCATGTCCTCTTTATGATGTGGAGGAGGGGGAAACCGGTGCAGTCTGCTTTTTTCTGGACTAGGTTGACGAAATGTTATTTTGTTTGCTTTTAGTTATTCATTGTAACTGCATTTTGATATTTTGTTTACATAGAAGTCACGTCAAGCAGGATTACAGTAAGTAAGTGAAATGACAGGCTATGCAGGTGTGATGATATACTGTACATGGNAAGAGAGATGAGACAATTCTATTTACAGGAATGCTGTGACCCAACCATACATATTGTGAAAGATTTTATCTTCCAGTCTACGCTTGTCTATATACAAGATAGAGAATCCTGGAGAAAGGGGTTTGTACCATGCATTAGCAGATAGAAAGGTCACNATGGACCATGGTTTTCCCTATACTCTCAGCACTATTGCACGTTGCCCGGACACCATTAAACGTATTGTTTTGTTTCAAGATGCGTATGGAACTTGGATTGTAATACAAAGCAGACTGGACAGTGACACCACAGCTTCCATGTATACCACTTTCTGGGGTAACCCTACATATACACCCAGCACCACTAATTTTATATACCACTTGTGGCTCCTCAGGAGCATCCATGCAGTCTGCTATATGTTTGACCCTGGATGCCATATACTTTCCATTNATACTTCGGTATAATCTCCCCTCCAAACATTNCTTNATGTACCTTCAGGCCAGNCATTTTGCACAAGGAATTTGCTCTAAAGTCCTTTATACTGAACCCTCTTTACCCAAATGATGGTCCTATGTCAAAATACCTACCATATTAAGCTAGTTTATCCCATGCCTCTCCCACAGGATAAGGAGAAACTGTGGAGGCACCCACTGGCAGCCTGGGTGCGGGATTTTCGGATGACCCGTGGATCACCTCTCTGACACACTGAGGGCTCTGGGTTCATTGCAGCTCCAGGAAATCCACAAGACAGTGAACTGATATACAACTCTCAAGCCAAACATGTACAAATGGTATCTGAAGAGTGGTCACTATCCGAAATGTAACCTATGGGATTGTGAGGTGATCAGAACATTTTGGAATATGGAATATCTGGTGTTTATTAGCTCCCTCTTTCATGCTTTATTTCCCAAATCATTTCTCGCCCTAGATGGGTCTCTGTCTGGCTTCCGCTCTCTATGGATATTGTGACAACTGCTAAGAGCATTTATACTTTGACAGATCTACTCTGCCTGATGTGGACAAGGAAGTGGGTAAATCCTAATGGGGTAATATATCGAAAGTCTTCCAACATCAACATATATTAAAATAGTTTGAGTCTACTGCCTGGTATATAACTCTCTGCTGGTCATTGTAATTGGTTTCCCTTTCTCCCTTCTTATTGCTATCACATTTCAGACTCTCTGGTTCCACTTTCCTGGGCCTGTCCTTATTATGTAACTGTCATGGTTTTTTCCCTCTTTATTTCCACTTTTTCTTATTTTTTTAATTCTTTTTTTATGTCTTTATATTTTTCTCCACCCCACCACTTATCGCAGATGTATTATCTGTGTATATCTGCTGTGTCATCTACATTTTCTGTATGGCCAACTGTTGACACTCTCTTACTCTCGTGGTGGTGCTATGTTTCATTTTTTTTGTTCTGTTTTCATAAATTCAATATACATTTTTCTATAAAAAAAATAAATAAGAAAGTTGCTGCATATGAAGGTTTCTGGATTGGATGGAGTATGTGTAATAGGGTACACACTGGAGGGGTATTTACTGATTATAGTATAATAATGTACTGATTATTATACTGATTCCAACACATTAACCATCTGAATTCTCCAAAATCTTTTCAGTGTGTACCGTTAAAAGATGCTAGAGAAACTTTCAATACGATATGTTTCTGATTTTGTTTTATGATCTAATTTTGTAAGATCACTTTAGAGAACTAGTGTGTACCGGCACATGATCTTCAGTGCATCCATTGCCATCTATATTTCTGTATAGTGCCACCTTGTGGATGAGTATGTAATTACATACATGTAATTGTAGGTGTATGGGTAGTATTTTTGAGAAAGTGTTGACTATCCAGCAAACTACACAGCAGTGTATACATGAAAATCATCTAGCGGGTCAGGACTTTGAGCGGTTTAAAAAACCTATTTATGTACCTATATATGGCTTCTCCATATTACATTTTTGGTGATTATTTTAAACTGTATGTGGATACAGTTCAGATTGCCTACATTTTTAGAGTTCAGAGACGTTGTTTCCTGTTTCAACTAAATTGCAAAATATTGTAAAAATATGGAGGTGGTCACATACCAATTTTAATTAAAAAAAATTCAAGTACCTTGACTATGTAAGAGGAGCCAAGCTTTCAAACTACCACTCCACGTAGACAAAGACAACAAAATCCTGGTGCATTGTGGGTTCTTACCACAACCGGCCTGCCGGTTCTTCTTCCTTCTGGACCATGTGCACCTGAAACTGACAACCTCTGTTAATATATAGGTCCAGCAACCTGATGGGAAGGAAGGAGTATCTGAGCTGATCCAGGGGGCGGGAGGAACCTGGGAGAACCTGGCTTGTGTATGCTATTGGGTCTGTTCTTAAGGAAAGGGTGACAACCAGGGATACCAACACTAAGGAAACCCTAATTCCACCTCCAGCTATACTGTCTACAAGCAGTCCTCACAACTTTCATGCTACCACTCACCACTGTTCAACAGGTTATATGGGACTCCATTCTCCGGCCAATCCTCTACAGGAAAGGCAACACTGGACTAGTTTAGAACAGTTTACCAATACTGTTCCCAAAATGCGATAAGACCTGGTGCATGCAAAACAGGACTGTCCCAAAAACCTGAACAAAAGAAAGGTAAGACTGGGCTATCTTTGCCAAGTCCTGCTTTTCTCAGCACTGCAGGGCACGCAGAATCTCTCACCAGCAGGTGAATACCCCGACACTACTGGAACTGAGGTAGGTGTGCGCAGTGGTGTTCACTCACAGGTCCCATCGTTTTTCTAGCTGAGATACTGTCCACTGGAAACTAGAGCTGCGGAACGGGCAGTCCATGGTTTTTATTTCAGAATATAGAATAAGTAAAATAAAAACAATACATGGTTTCATTTAAGATTGAAGGTATCAAGATTTTTGCTTTTACTTGAAATAGCAAACACTATTGTAGATGTTGTATGTAATATGTAGACATATTGTATGTACTGTCATGTGTGAATACTTCTGCTGTAAAATGATTGTGTTTGATAACTGGGCTGAGAGCTGTTCTTCACAGTAATATTTAACATATGTCAATGTATGCTCTCCTTCATCTTACCATGAAAGAAATGAAATTCTGGCGAGCTCACACCCATCATTTCTTTCTTTTCAATGTTTACACTACACAACTAAGCGGAAAAGAATTTGTGCTAGTCTCCGATTACACCATGTTTGTGCTGTTTGCAATCATTTTATGATTATAAAGTATATTCAACCTTGCAGTGCTTTTTGTATACTCAATGTGGTATTATTTTTCCTGATGAAAATAATGGGTGTTTGCAGTTGCTTAGTTTGAATATATCCAACATGCTTAAATATAAATGATAAATATTTGTATTGCTTTCATATGTGATGGGCTGAGTGTAATTTTATTGATATATATGTGAGGTATACTTCTTACATTTCATACATATTTATTTTATAAATATTTATTTTTCCAACTCGCATTAAACAAAACTATTATCCTTAGGCATAGTGAGAGATGTGTAATACATACATTTGTCCACATGATGTCTCCCTTTTTCTTCTTTTGTTTCTTAGATGATGATGTTTAGAGACATGGATATATGGGCCCTTTCACCAGGGGATGACTTTGGAGATTGCTTGTGCCACACAGACCTACTCAAAGGGACGAAACACACACACACACACACAGCACATATAATAACAGGAATAACAGCTCTCCCCTCTCCATTCTTTCTTACTCTAATGATTTCCTTACTTTTTCCTGGTATTTTTTTTTTACTTACCTTTTGTAAGTTTCTGTTGTGTACACGCATCTTGTGTTACATTATACATCGACTTCATAAACAAAAGTTAAATAAATAGTGAAGGTGAACCTGCAATTACTAATCACAATGAAAAACCACATTAGCAATTTTATATAGCGTATGCTGTATAATGATTGGCAACCAAATGGAAGATGAGATTCAATATATATAAATGTAAAAATATTCATTTAGGTAGCAATAACTAGAACTAGATAACTAGAACTTGGGGGCACCAAGAAAAAATACCAAAAGGCATTAGATCCGTACTCAAAGGATATTCATTCAACTGGTGGTGCCCGGTTTAGTATTCACACATGAAGAAAACCAATTGCATAATCAACCAGAAACCAGCACTCCTTTTAAAACGATATAACAACTTCAATAGTCCATATAATCCACATTTATTTGTAAAAAGTGCAAAAAATAGTGCTCAGTAAAATGCAGGACATCCAGATCATTAGTATTAAAGCAGTCCATTCAATCCCATCAGTTCATCATAAGAGTTCTAGTATATTATTAGTCCTCCAGGTTCAATTTCATAGCGAAGGGAACAGCCTCTTTATAATGACACAATATATCCATGTAGCCATGTCTTGGTTTCCTCTAGAAGCTGCTTGTCCATAATGTCAGTGATCGGAGTGTACTGTCAGCTCGGAGAAGACCAAACAAATGGTCAAAGCACATATGGCTCTCCACCGTTCTTTGATTGATAGACTCCTTTTAGGGGTTGATGAAAAAACGGCCAAATGCCAATAACACATTTCCCTCCACTTACATGTGGGGGAGACACATATTTTTGGCTCACTAACCCCTGATGGGCTGAATGTAAAATGAAAAAATAAATAAATATAATCTGTGTACTCCCATATCATATCAAATCTAAATATTGGCCTAACCCTTATCCTTCCCTTGTATTTTAGTGTTATCTGTTATGGAGGAGCAGATCTTCGGGGGACCTCTGGCTTGACCCTGTCTGTTGTATGTATGTTGAAATTGTTAATTTCAAAGCAGCAAATGACAGTCATGACCCACACTGCTCCATTGATGGAGAAATTCAAATTACATTTTTCTTTCGTTGCTGTCACAGTTATTCAGGATTCCTGTTCCTCATTCCACCAAGACTGAGGTGGAACATTATTCCTGAAAGCGATCACGTTTGCATGTCATGTATTTTTCTTATTCAGTGCTTTTACAATAAACTCTGGAGGTAGTGACGAGGCAATCCTAATCTCCAGAATCTCCCTCAATGTCCAGATATAATTGAACCTTGTCTGTAGATGTTTTTCTTGGTCATTTCAGTAAAATATGTTACAAATTATATAAAAAAAAAATCTATTTCTAATATTACAGAGGAATTGATGGAAGATGTAAAGGATAGTAACGCACTGGAAATACATACTAGTTTCTATATCCACAGTAGTACTATTGTCAGCAGCACAGCTATGCCATAGAACGCCCATCCACCATGCTTGTCATGTGGTAAACAGGTCCTCAGAAGAATTTGCAGGCAATCAATAGACCTACAGATATAAATGGGGCAATTAAAAGTCTTTATTGTTAGGATTTAGTCAATATTATAAATGTGGCCATGTAGATGAAAAGGTTAGGAAGAGGTTGTTGACTTGTTGAGCCAGATAATAGACCTTTCCAATCACTTATTCCATTGCAGTACCGTTTCTCACCCACCAGCTGTAATGCTCCCATGTGTATATTATATATCATACTCTCTCCCCATGTAGGGGTCTTAAAGTTCATATTTATAATGTAATATAAGTCATAAGGGTATATTGCCTCTACTGGAAAACTTTCCTATATCAGTTGTCAATACTGAAGAATATGGTTTAAATACTCCACAAGCTGGGTAGATAAGTGCATAACCCATGATGGGAAATACATGGAAAGTTACAGAATGGTGAGGATTTAATGGAGGGAGATGTTACTTACACTGTTGCTGCCTTGATTTAATGGTAGAGACACGGAGAGAACTAAATTCCTAAAGGACTGAATGTTTATTGCCAGGACACACTAAATAAAGACAGTAATGGAAAAAATAGTTTCAATAAGAGCACACGTTGGATGTTTGAAATCAGCTGATTTGTTCAAGTAGAATGAAACTTAAATATTAAAATTGAGTATTTGTGGGAGTTAATAAGAGACTTCAATGTGCTGTGATTCAGTGTTTACTAATAAATAAACAGTTTTCCCCTCACTTTCATTGCTATATCTCTGATGGAGTCATATGTATGAATACATGCGTAAGATCTTTATAATATTATCCAGTTCTGATCATTTAATGATATATTAAATTAATGAACGCATAACTCATAATATGGAAATATTGTCATTGAAATATTTTCCTTACGCATTCCATAGAGACTGTCCAATAGCAAATGCAATACCACAACTTATTGCAATAGATTTAGCTAAATGAATTACTTTTCAGCGTGTCTGGAAGCTGTTCTGGCTTTTATATTGTGGTTATTAAAGCAGGGATTAGGCTTGAAACAAATGTGTTATATATAATCAGTGTATGTAGATCAAGAGCCACTATAGTCACAGCACAATATAATAATACATACAGTGAAGTATTTCTGTTTATATATTACTAAATAGCTGTCATTTTGACTAGTTCAATCATGAACTGGTCAGATGAATTCATTCTAATATATTATAATATACAAGGAAATTCACCTGTAGTATATACAGTTTGGGCTTTTTGCACTTATGGGCCCATATTTGCTAAGCTGCAGTAATGGAAAAGTGGAGATGTTGCCCACAGCAACAAATCAGATTCTAGGTCTCGCTTTCCTTTTACGTAGAAGCCCCTGTTAACAAAAACATGTTTCAATAAAGGATTAACTGGATAGTTATAACATGTAAACCGTTTATAGTTTGTAGCTAACTAAATACACGTGTTATTTTAATGTATGTTGGTTCTTACAAGCACACGTTACTAACACTAAACACTAAAAGACGGAACTTTCCCTTGAAGTAATTGGTGTATAATGTGTTTACATATGTACTGTATCTATCAGCGACAGTTGTTATTCCTAGTTGTTATGTGACATACATTGTCCTTTACTCCTGTGTATGGAGCCTTTGGTGCGCACCAGTGGTTTGAAGTGCATGCACACAACATGTCCCCTCTGACGCTCACGTTGTGATCCTCAGTAATGCTGCCTGCGTGGAGACACATAATGAGCTCTATCACATTACGGTGGTTAATTGATGGGCAATTAGTTGAGCAGCTGCCCAGACTAAATTAGATGAAGCCCAGTACAATAAACAGAATGATACTATTCACATATTACACTGTGTTATCTGCATCAATTTTCTGTGCAAATATTCAATCAATATATTAAATTGACCCTTTATCTACCATGCCGTCAGCATGGCCCTGTCGATAACTATCTGATCTATTGCTTTTGTGTATTTGTTCATTAACACGGTAATGTGATCATCCTCCCAGGACACTCATTTCTGGCTTTAACCTGAGAATAGTAATAAATGTTGTTTAAATGATGTTCAATTTTTTACCAAGCTGATGATTTCTGTGAATGAGCGTGGTGTAGCCAGGCGCCATAACAAATAATGCAATCTGAAGGAAAACACGTTGATGTGTTTATTGACGACTGATCCACCTTTTTTTTGTCAGCTCCATTATCTAAACAGGATTTATCAAATTCATGTCTATAAAGGCCCACAATTCATGTGTTATGGGATTCCTTCCATGTAAACAAATGGGATAATTGCTGAGCTATTGATTTACTGATTACTATATTTCTTATAGTATAAAAAAGGCCTAAATTACTACCTGCTCGATGTATTCACAGAGGCATATTTACAGAACTATCTGCGTTTGAACACTGACACAAAAACAAGAACCACAATTTTCTACTCAAGTTATGAGCAGTAGATGAGAATACAGCACTTCCAGCACTCACCTGGCTCTGGCCAGAAGATCAATATTACGGGAACTTAACCCAAATCACGTTAACCCAATTCTTCTACATATGACATTGTAGAGGATTAATATTTCAACTCAGTCAACTATTTATACTTTAAGACGGAGTAGAGAGAAATATTGCACTGTAAGAAAGTATAGCATGATTAAATCATTTTTGTAATAGTCCTTAAATTAGGATGTGTATCACCAATATATAAAACCCAAGCTGAAAACAATGCAAATAATCCCAATGGAAAACAAAGTAACCAAGATTCTATCAGTAAAGCTGGCCATACACTATAAGATAAATTGTTCCAATTTAAAGATTTTTCAAGAGTGGGCAAAACCATGTTGAATTGCAGGGGAGGTAAAATGTCATTAGTTGCAATAAGTATTACAGGTGAGAGATGATGTTTCCAGCACAAGTCTAATAACAGTGTAACAGTAACGCTGGTCAGTATCTGTGTGCAACATGCTACAATAAAGTATTCTCCCTGCATGCACACACTGACATTCATTTTACCCCTCCTGCAATTCAACATGGTTTTACCCACTCTTGAAATATCTTTCGATTGGAACAATTTATCTTATAGTGTATGCCCAGCTTTACTGTTTCTTTGACTAAAAGTGTCAATGCTGGATCCATAAGTATTCAATATTATCAATAGAGCCAAGTATTTCATCCTATCTGGCTACTTTTTAGAGCATTAACAAATGTGTTTTGATTTGTTTCGCTACAATTTGTGCTCCCACCAACCCAAATAGAGGTTAGAGTAGTGGGAGCACATGTGGTCCCTATTTTAGTACCCTGAATCTGCAAGTAGCACTGATGAAATGAAACAAATTGTAAACTGATATTAAACAAGCAAAAAGATATCTATATTATACTCCCATTGAAGACTGTTTATACACCTGATTTGTTTTCTTCACATGAAACGCTCTGAACTCACATTGACACATATGTACAATCCGTAGCTCTAGTACATGCCCCAAATGTTCCTTTCCAAACGCACCTTGTTGCTCCTTGCCCATCTCTGCTATTTGGGCAATTTTCTGCATAGTGATGTTCCCTTTACCAAAGTAGAAAGGAAAATGTCATTGATATTATTGTCCTACAAAAGTGTATCCATTCATCCCCCCCACACCTTCCACATGGATTGGCTGAAAACCTCCATATCCAAGGAAAAACAGGTACACACTTTTTTATGATTTGGGAAAAATTGATTGGCACACTTTCAGATACAGCTTAAGCCCAAACTCAGGCTGTTTTCGATCTATGACATGATATAAACACCAAATGGTGCTGCATGAGCCTCTTATTCCTTTCTTGTAGCCATCATTTCTATATTCATTGGGGTTATTTTTAGCTTGTTTGCTCAGGTCTCTTCTTTACTTTTTTTACTTTTTCTCTTCTTTCCCCTTTCTTTTCTTATGTCTTAAGATGGTTACTGTCTCCTAAATATGACCACTCCCCAATTTGGCTGCTGCACACTTTGAAATGGAGGGCTGTCTTACTACAGACATCCTGGTTACACATATTGCAACATGATTAGGGACTCTTCTACTGGAGGTGCCTTGACGCTTGGCAGGTGAGCTTACCCCAATATAGCTATATTGTGAACTAAACCTCCTCTATATATCCTCTATAGGGAGCGCGGCCGTGGGAATTAAAAAAAATATTAAAAACTAAATTAAAAAAATGAAAATTATTTTAAAAAAAGTAAAAACCGAGAGGGCAGCCAGCCAGTGGTCACCCTTCCGCTCTGCTCGGTAGTTTTCAAGTGGAGTGACGTCATCACGTCACGCCGATACGTGGCGTGATGACGTCACTCCGTGCGGTATGACGTCANGGGGGGGGGGGGGCGGTGCTAGATCTGCCTAGGGCGCCCCCAGACCTAGCACCGGCCCTGTCTATATGTATGTGCTGACACAAAGTGCTATATATTGTTTGGATTGGAGCGCCGGACTTTCTCTGTTCCTTGTATTTACATATTGCTCTTTTTGTCCTTGACTGCACCTCCTTCATATATATGCACTTGCACACATTTAATATATTTGAATAGAAGCGCGGCCTGTCTTTTCTTGTTACTTATACTGTCTCCTAAATGTTTTACATGCAATGTGGATTACTTATTTCAATTTCCTCAGGTTGCCCCCTACCTGCTGGGTGACCCAGTCTCTGATATTTCTTTTACTCTACCATAATTTTATGCCTAGCTATTTTCCATGTTTACGCTTGGATTACTGATAACATCACATGTTCTCTTTGAATATTTTTCTGTGTATCACTTTATATGGATGTACAGGTTGGTTTTGCATTGTCACCTGCTATGTTGTATTGTACTGTCTGCTGCAATAAAAAAAAACTACTTCCTGCATGTTTATCCTATAAACATATCAGAGGATCTGAGACTTTCTTCGACACTCATTAAATTCTCAAATGCCTGGTTACAGGACCTCTTCTGGGCAGCTTCAACAAGATTTTGTTCTAGCTCCAAACCTTCAAAAAGTCCCTTAAATATCACCTGTTCAGACAGGCTTACCAGCTTTCTCAATCTCCCTCTTAACATTCCTTTACCCTATTAACTTACATTTATCTCCAGACTCATTTAACCCTCAGCCTCTATACTAACAATCTGTGTGCCTGGATCATACACTATACAATTTTACAACCTCCTGGTTTGGCTGTAAGAAACCAGTCTTATCATGTTTATTATAAATTGTAAAGCACTATGCAATATACTGTGGCTATATAAAGCCAGCAAACCTTTTTATCTCAGCATAACTAATGCTTCAGAGGCAAGGATCATTTAGAATTGTGTGGCTTTCATGGGACCAGTAGCTGAGAGGGAGTGCTGGTTCACATGAGCCTTGTGGAGGCCCTGGGGTGCCTCTAGGTGAGTTAGCTCTCAATTTGGAAACATTTGCATGTGACCCTATTATGGGACTCTCATTGTTTAGAGTTAGGACCCCCTTAGCAGAAAAGCCTTGACGTGGCGGGGGGCTTCTTCACATACTTGTACAAGAATGTGTAAACTGATGTTT